>CAEGAE010092426.1:0-16719 GCA_903067095.1 Girardinus metallicus | reverse complement strand
TATATATATATATATATATATTGGGTATGTCAAGCATGGGCATAAATCAATATCAATAAACAATATCAGTATGAAAAGGCGAAAGAAACAAAGAATGAAATCAATCTTCCATTCATCTAAAAAGAAAATTGGAATGTTTTTTTTAGGTCCCCATCACCATTATTAGAACAATGGTTCAGTCCAGGGCTGCACAGTGGTGCAGTTGGTATAACTATTGCCTTGCAGCAAGAAGGTCCTGAGTTCAATTCCCGGCTGGGGGTCTTTCTGCACGGAGTTTGCATGTTCTCCCTGTGCAAGCGTGGATTCTCTCCGGGTACTCCGGCTTCCTTCCAGAATCCAAAAACATGACTGTTAGGTAAAGTGGTCTCTCTAAATTCTCACAGAGGTGTGAGTGTGTTTGTACATGGTTGTTTGTCCTGTCTGTTTCTGTGTTGCCCTGTGACAGACTGGCGACCTGTACCCCGCCTCTCGCTTGGAATGTTAGCTGGAGATAGGCACCAGCACCCCTCCAGACCCCACCAGGGACAAGGGTGTTAAAAAATGGATGGATGGTTCAATCCAACTTGTAGGAGAAGTAACAGCAGCGCTGAACGGCACAAGCTCCGTTACAGCTGCTGAAGTGAGGAGCTACCTGTGGCTCTGCAGCACTAATAACAAAACCCTCCAGTAAATAAGTACTTAAATCAAAAGACATGTATTTACTTTCACTGTTCAATAGGAAGAAACACATTAACATTAAAAATCAGACAACAGATCACTATTTTATTACGTTGGCTGAATCAAACTGCCTCGTTATGCTTTCATAGATTTAGCTCTTTTTTCTGTTGAAGGAAGCAAACATTTCAATTATATTACTATAATAAGAAGAGTTTGAAACTGGAGGGGCCGAGTGCTACCACTGCTCTGTGGGAGCCGAGAACAGAGGGGCGATATTGCAGAGCAACTGACAGTAAAAAAAAAAAAAGTATACCTTTATTTCATATCGTCTTCAATGTAGAGCCTTTAAAACCACAAAAATAAAATCTGAATGTTTTTCTAGAAAACTCAAGGCCTGAGCCTTAAGTTTAAGGTACGGTGCTCCCAGATATTCAATTTCTACATATTTATAGGTTCTAGGGCATTCAGGACATGGAAAAACAATAAATAAATAAAAAGTTTAAAGCAACTGAAGTTATAATATAAATAACACATAACTTGTATTAAGAGCCACTGCAATAAATCAATATTTGAGGAATTTTATTAAGTGGAGTTACTCATTAAAACTTGTCTTTATTTAGAGCCTTAAGTTTTTGTGAAGGTGTAGCAGAGATTAGATCAGTGACACTGAACCAAACTCGTATCTAAACAACATTTGAATCTTAGTTTGACTTCTACGGGTCTCAATAGGTTGAGAAAAACAAATTTGTTATGCATTGCTACTTACTAGTAAGTTTTGGTCCTGCAGCTTGAACACACAAAAAAAGGTTATACCACATTTTACGTTACATTTAACTTTAACTTAGCAGATCCCCCCCAAAATTGCTCTTAAGAAAATTCCCTGTTTATGGTCCCTTCCAATAATGAGATGGGATTTACTCCCTTGATGTCAGGGGCCTGAACATGCCAGAAGACTGTACAAGTGACTGAAGGAAATGTCAGTTCTTTTGGAAGACATACACTGTTGAATTTAATATCCCAATATAAAGACAATGTGTGGAATCTGTGATGGGTTGCATTCTAGCCAGGATTGTGAGAGGCATTTTGTTGATTTTCGTTTGTATTTTATTTTGGCCTGTACACAATGTCTAAGTAATACTACCACTGCTGTCATATTTTGCAGAATGTTCAAGCTGTTTGTCTAAACCGCTAAAATTTCAATAAAAATATTTTGGCAAAAAAAAAAAAAAAAAACGAAACCATTTGAACATTGTTACATGTTGGCAGCGGATTGCTAAAGCAACCATGCAGAAGGGTTCATACACAAGAGATGTTGCATCTTAGATTCCAAAAAAGCTCACAGTTTGTATATTTGTTTCTCCACAAGCAATTGGTCATTTGCATTTTAGTCAGCAATTGATGTCCTTATTCCAAAAATCCAGAACTGCAAGGTGATGTTAAGCTGATGACTGATGACAGCTTAATATCACTCGACTAAAGACCTTTAGGTTATAGCATGATAGAGAAGCTTGTGACTACAGAAAAAGCACTCAACCATGTGTGATTGAGTGCTTTTGGACCCAAAACTTACTAGTTTTGGGTCCATATGTGTAAAATCCCTAAAATACATTAAATTGCTGTTGTGTTCCAGTTTTTGTGCTTGGCTAACCACTGCAGCATATGACCTTTGGATTTAGGGACCACTGTTTTCAGCTTTGTAGTCATTTGACAAAAAGCAATCAATAAATCAGTCAATAACAGGTAGGATTGGCTAGTGAAATAAATACATTTAAAAGACCCAGGAAAAGAAATAGACTTCCATGTCAGGGATCAGAAAGTGAGTCACTTGGCGTAAAACATTAAATAATTTTACTGTTAATGCATGACATGACAAATAAGTGTGAGAGAATGAACAAGTAATTTACTTCCACCAGAGTGCTTTATAAATTGTAAATTTTTCTTAAATATTTGATTGCTATAATAACATGTCAAGTTTAGCACATTTCCACAGCAAGGCAGTTCAAAGTGCTGTACATGATAAAACCATAATACAGTAACCAATAATGAAGCAATAATTAAAAAAAACATTTTGCCAAATATCATCAAGAATAATCATAAATGTAATGTACACAATACATATTGATAAATGTTCCGTTTTTTCTTTAACAAAGGCAGCTCTAACCAGGTGGATTTTGAGCCTAGATTTAACGGAACTCGGTGTTTCAGCTGTTTTGAAGTTATGTGGAAGTTTGTTCCAGATACATGGAGCATATAACCTGAATGCTGCTTCTCCATGTTTGGTTTTGCTTCTGGGGATGCAGAGCAGAACCAGAACCAGAAGACCTGAGATGTCTGGAAGGTTGATACAACAACAGCAGATCTTTGATGTATTTTGGTTCAAAGCTATTCAGTGATTTATAAATGAACAGACGTATTCAAAGTCTATTCTCTAAGCTGCAGTGAGTCAGTGGAAAGACTTTAGAAATGGGGTGATGTGCTCTATCTTGCTAGTTTAAGTCAGAATTCCAGCAGCGTTCTAGATAAGCTGCAGTTGGAGGATTGATCTTTAGGCAGACGTGTGAAAACACTGTTGTAGCAATCAATGTGGCTAAATATTAACCGATGGAAGAGTTTCTCCAGATGCTGTTATATTAGCTCTTTGATCCTAGGAATGTTCTTTAGGTGATAAAAGGCAGTCTTTGTAAGTGTCTTTGAGTGTTTTTGAAGGTTCAGGTCCGAGTCCATTACTACACCTAGATGTCAGTCCTGATCACTAGTTTCTTGTTGTAATAATTGAAGCCGTGTCCTGACTCTTGATCATTCCTCTTTATGTCCAACAATAATAACTTGAGTTTTTTTCTGTTCAGCTAAACACATTGTTTTGTTCTAAGAATCTGTTCAGTGCTGGGAGGGGTTTGGAGTCATTGTAACATTGTAATGTAGATCTGTGTGTCATCTGCGTAACTAATCTTATTACTTGTTATCTGAGCTAGTGGAAGCATGTAGATACTAGGGGTACCTTGGAGTACCCCACATGACTTGTCTGCTCTGATAAGAAGTTACCTATAAAGCACCCTGTGGGCCTTTCAAAAACTCTTGTGGCCCCCAGAAAATTGATAAAAACCTAGATTGTGGAACTGTGGCTCTAAAATTATGAGATGCATATATCAACTATTATGATACAATAGAGTGTGCATATCTTTAATAGGGGAATCCATGTCAATGATAGAACAAGATTGCAAAAGCTCTTCCGAAGGCAAAGAAGTTTTAAACTAACTGTGACAATTGGCAATTCCAGAGGAGGACAGAAAACTACTGTTTATTCTGCTGACAGCCATGAGTTGTAAGTTAGTGTGTTTACTTTCCAATACAAGCATTGATGTGATGTGGCAAATACAATGTGAAAAGACATTACAATACATGCCATGTCTCTTTTTCTGTAAATTTTTAAGAAGATTCTTAGTCTTACGTACTGAGGCTGTTGAATGTACCCCAGTGACTATTCAGTGCTTTTGGACAGAATTGGAGAGACCATTGATGTCCTCTTGAGTAATTTGGACATTAACATAGAAGAAGCAACCTTTTATTTAAGCTGAAACTGTGGAAGAATGCTTTCTTTCTGCTCTCTGTGAAGCAAAGTTGACAAGTTAAGGAGAACATAAAATGACAAAGTAAAACAGATAAAATTGCAATGCTGTAGTTTTATTTCTTTTTCAATTAAAACGTGATGGTTTTTTCTCTTCATTTTATTAATTGTTTTCCACATTCCTCAAACATTTTTTTATTTGTCCCCTTTTAAGCTGAAGTTGAATAGACCTACTAAAAATCCTATTTTTTAACATTTGTTAAAAATTAATAAATACAGCAACAGCTACATACACAGTGTTGCATGGCCAACCTTGGAGGAGTGATCTTGATTGTATATTGACCAAAACTGTTGTTAAAAATTTCCCAACAGTGCATCTACGTAATCCTGAACCACCGAGGCTATGTGTTAGTGTTAAACTGGGGTCCTCCCAAATTTCTGTAAAACTGTGTGTGCTATGTGAAAGATGACAGGAGAGGAAACAGTTTTTAATGTTTTTCAGTGATTTTTTTTTTCCCTCACTGATGCTAAACACAGTGGAGCTTCTCTACTACATCTCCAGGGAAGCTTCTAGTGTGCCTTTGTATGTGATGGTGGCTCACTGGGTAACAGGATCACTACATAGTCAGGGCTAAAAAGCTTACTGTCTGGAGTCAGAAAGCATCTGTGGTCAAAGACTTTCTTTCACTTCCTTATCTCTATATCCTTCAGGAAACAGGCATCAGGCTGCTGTTGTTCACCACACTTTGGTGACAGAGCACCAGCGATGAATTAAGATTGTGATCAAAAAATTCTTAATTGAATCATCCAGCAAATAATAACTTTTACATGATTAGATGAGACAAGATTGCATTGCACATCCTAAACTACAACAGAATATATTATCATATACTGTTGAGAGGTGCCTGAATACCAGGTTTGCTTAGAAACAAACAATATATATGAAGTAGTCTTTAAAAAATAACTTATTTGGTAGTTCATACAAAAGAAAATTAAAAAAGGATGAAGTTGTATTAATTAAATTTTCAATAAACAATTCCATCATGAAATCAACAAGTTTTGTTGACAGGCATAGGAGAATACCATTTACTGTAAAATTCTTCTTAATTGGGTGAATAAATATAGACAAAAACACATTTTGACAGAATTTACAGAGATTTAAGAGAATTAAATAACTGCAAGATTTGTTTTCATCATAAATATGAACACATGTTTCAAGTGATATGCTACTGTTTTGGATCTGGAGTTATATTTACTGCAAAAATCTGATAATACCTCCCTGTAGATTCTAAAACATTAATAACAGGTTGCGTAACCAAAGCAGAAGACCCTGCTAATGGCACTAGCAGATCAGGATTATATACTACCCATCTTTTCTTAAGAGGATACATCATTCATCAGTTAAAATGTATGGCTCCATACACCATGCCTCCAAGACTCAACAAATGAAGAGGACAGTATGAGGCTAAGTCCTGTGCCAGATTCACAACACTGTATCGATGTCTTCCCCCTTCACCCTCTAAGTGAGTATAAGGTATCCACAGGCTCCAAGGTTGGCGCCAGCCTCTGTCTTTTACGCACCACACACCAGAATTAATTGCAAATCAATCGAACAAAGTACAACTGATCAGTAAACCAATTAGTAATTTTAGCTCTTTGTCATGGTTTCATTTGCCATAGGCAGTTTTTGGTTTCTGTTCTAAGTAGCTCCTACATTGTAAGGTAAGTGAACTAAAATATGTGTAACCGTTATGCTCTCCATTGACTACGTTCAAGACAAATGTTGCTTTTCTTGGTGTCATTTGCCATCAAGGTTATTCAGTTATCCTTGTTTTGGACATTGTTCAAAGGTCATTTAAGTGTCTATTTTACACACTATTCTGCTTAACTCAAACTCTTGTCCTAATACGCTATAGTGATTAGAACATGTGCGTTCTTATGAATTAATCTATAACCGTATGTGTGAAATAGTGTCACTGCAGATGCGGTGCATCTTTGTTGCTGTAATAATTTTTTATGTTCACCAAATTATAATGCATTCTAGTTTCGCATACCTGTTTTAACTGACAAATACACTTAGTGCCAAGCTTTTTTGTTTATATATTATATATTTTATTCTATGCCTGATATGAGTTGTGGTATGAAGGAAGAGAAAGTAGGGCATAGGGAGTTGTTGCTTTCTCAGAGACCAGACTCTCTGAGAAATGCTTCCAGTACCTTGTTGAATCTATGCCACAAAGGATTAAGGCAGTTCTGAAGACAAAAGGGGGTCCAACCTGGTACTAGCAAGGTGTACCTAATAAAGTGGCCAGTGATTGTATTTAGAGTAAATATTTTAAGTTGTTGTTCATTTCAATAAATTCACATGTTGAATAGGTTTATAGTACAAACAGTATATAATTGCATTATGAAGCCTAGGCATAAATTCAGGCTGGAAGACTCTTCAGCCTCACTTGCATCATCCAATCCCTTAGTCATGCACCTCTGCCACAGCCTATCAGTGTTGGACAATGCTTTGTCATAGCCAATCATCAAACAAGCCTCCATTCTTAAGGACCTTGATCCATGGCTTCATCTGCTCACCAGTCCTTCTCAACCCCCCTCAACCCTTAATCCTCATTGCAAGCTGCTCATCCAAGCCAATTGCAATTCACCAGGCCCACATCTTCTGTCGGATCCGAGCGCCAAAACCTTAATTCATTCATGTCAATAAAACTTTACAATCAAAGTTTCTCTCCGTGCTAGTCTCTCCAGGTTGAAATACTTTTTTACACTGAGTTTGGAAACTTTTCAGTAATACTGAAAAATTGTTATATTAACTCCAAAAGAGTGCATTTCCTTTAACACTTAACTAGTTAGACCATAAAGAAGGAATTAAAATATATATATTTTAACTTTGAATATTGTCATCAATACTGCAAAATATTAGGAGGAATTTTACATTCACTGTTACTGAAATTACTTATAGAATTCAAATGTTCTGACTACCAGTTGACTTAAATCAGCTTATCAAATTGCTTTCAGCAATCTTAGGAAGTTATGTAAAATTTGTGAACGAAAAGTCTCTCCAGCTCACTCTAGTTGAGCTGGATTAATTTGGAAAATCTAAGACAGGACTACCTATGTGTGTTAAGGGATACCACCACAGTCAACTAACTTAATGTTGTTTTGGGTTTTTTTTGTTTGGGGCGCATTAACACAATTATTTGCTTTTTCTTAATATGCAAAAATCCCTAACTGGAACCTTTGCACTGTGTTTCTGGTATTTCTGATGGAGAAGCGACAGCGATAGTCAAGAGTGGGAGTGAATTCATCTTTATTGTAAATTTGATCAAACAGAATAGTTTTTGTATATATTATTTTGATGTAATTAGTAATTCTGTGAAGGGTGAGAGTGAGGTTTGTAGTCTGCCTGTAGTTTTAGCAATGTCAGCAGAGGAAGTGAATGAAGCTGTTCAGTTCATGTTGGCCACTCTTCCAAATATTAAATTAACATTAACAGCCGCCTTGTCTGGATCAGCACTTCTCTCTGATCAGGTTGTTTATAGTGTAGACAACTTTCAGTAAACTTTCATAGCATTGAATCGGAGTATTCGTCACGGACAAACGTTAGCAATTGGGTAAAATTTAAAACTTCAACACTCTATGGCTCCAGGAAGATATCTGAGAACCCAGACCCTCTGGAGAAAGCAAATAGTGAAAGACAATGGGCTGGATTTAATCTGTCCAACACTCTTTAATTTAGGCTCTATGCTACAAATATAAATATGGATAAATATTAAATAAATCCAGACCTGCACTGAACGTTTTGCCTTGGGGAATTGTTAGACCTTTGATATTTTTGTTTAAAATAAGTTTTATAACTTCACTTGTTACTACCGAGGTATGCAGCTTTAAGGACATACTGCTCCAGTTGAGTAATAACTCAACGTTAAGTAATTGAGTATGTTGAATCAATATATTGAGACTGTGTTTCTAATGGCTTTTTGTGCTGCTCATTAATATGCAAGTCAACTGAATTCAATAAAATCTGCTGTTTTCCAACGGGTAATTCTGAGTTTTTAGTCTGAGTCAATCCAGAGTTCAAGCTGAGTCTCAGCAACTCAGCATTCTTTAGCAGAAAATGAACTGGCTGGACCATACTAAGGACATCATAGTTCTTAGTATGGGAATTAAGCTGGGGATGGAGGATGATGTTGTAGCTGACTAGTGTATATTTTCTAAAGTTTATCAATGCTTTATTTGATTAGCCGTACATTTGATTATTAATCATTTGATATAAGCTAACTGTTCAAATAGTTGTTAGTTTGATTTCTTTGTTGTTGGCAAAGTAGTTAATTTATCCTCCTTGTGTGTCAGACTGATTTGACCTGCTTTGCCTGTCTGTTAGGTCTGTTACATCATTACTTGTTTAGAATTAGGTAGAAGAGGTGACGACACGGCAGAACCCCAGGGTGAGGTAGTGAAAAATGTTTTATTGCTGGGGAAGGGAACAACAAGAAACAGGAGGACCAAATTAACCAAAATACAAGCTCAATAAGTCAAGATCACAACATGTTTAACTCTAAGCTAAAAGTTCTGTTATATTGATTTGCCCTGCGACATTATTTGATATTTGGTTTTGATAATTGGGGGTTTAACTGTGGAGAAAAAAAAAATAAAAAATCCAAACATACCAAACATTGAACTTTACCAGTTTGGTCACTCACATTCACATTACAGTAATAAAGATCCGTAGATGTAATTTTTTCTCTATATATAAGCACATTTTCCCTGCCAACAGGCATTACAATCTACATTTAGTCTTTGAAGAATTAATGAGTCATGACAACATTTAATTTCCCTTTGGGATTAATCAAGTATTTTTGAATTTGAATTGACTTTGAATTGCCATAAATATTTGTAGAACTTGACCAAAGAGTCTTAATGTAATCTGATAATGTTTAAGTTGCTTTTTGGAGGAGACTTTGTCTTGGCTTTTGAGAATTATATTTTACCACAGTACATCATCAAACTTTATATTGAAAATTTTTAATTGAATCTCTACTGGCAGGGAATAAAAATCAATTAGTTAAGCAAGCATTGACTTGACCATGAAGAGATTGTAAGCCTAGATTTCACTTACTTATTGAATTAACATAATATCTAGAAATATGGCTATGTATGCCTTTTTTGTTTTTATTAAACTCTGCACCAAGCTACAAGTCTATTGGTGCTGTTAAATCAGAGATAACTGGACCAATGATGACAGAGGAATTACTTGTTTGACACTCTAATAAGACACCCAAGTGTATTTCATGTCAGATGTTTTTGTCAGCATAGGGCTCACTTGTAACTATCAAAGTATTTATGCCATCATGTTTCAACGGAAAATCCTGCCTCCAACATAATAATCCCCAATTTTAATGTGTGCAGCATCTTGGGCTTTTATGGTCATTTACTTACTAGAGGGGTGTAATATCAACATGTTGCCAGGATAGAAGAATAAAAGGGCAGTCCCATTCCTCACATGTAATTTCCACCTGACAGTTGATGGGTAATTTTCAAGTCAGAGCAGAGCTGGAACATAGCAACAATTAGGACAGCGCATGATAACTCTATGATACCAGTTTTGAAGACCTGCTTTGCTGTTGCTGTTCTGTAAATCCAGTTGACTGTCACTGACAACAGTGTTGCAGAGGCAAAGCATAGAAACAGTTCTTCATATTGTGTTGTAATATGAAGGCAATTTCAGTAGTTTAAAAGCTGCAGAAACATATGCTTGAATGTAGATTTGTGAAGGATCCTCAGTTGAATCTGTATGAAATATGAAGACAGTTCTGCACCAGGAAAAAGCTTTTTATACATGTGTTTGGACTTGGAGTGATTCTGTAGAACTGTATATTGAACAGTCAAAAGAAAAATAAAATCAAATGGGATTAATACCAAACCGACCGGATGAAGGGCCGATCTCAACACACAAGAGGTTAACATTTGTAGTTTCCTGTTTACTGTACATAATATCTGCTCTGCAAAGTGCTGTGATATATTTTGTTCATATATCTGTGTTGGAAATGACATCCAATTCTTTAAATATGCACTGTACTCCGAACAAGCATAATTTCTCTTCATGGGGTGACTTTAAAGTTTCTTGACAAAATATCTGATGCTTGTGGGAAGGAAAATACTTTATATAACATTAGCATATGCATCCCCTGAACTACATCTGTGAAAGAATAGTTTTATTCATAATTTTTTCTTTCTGTTTTTCATTTTGACTTGGATTCTTGGAGGGTAGTTTTAAGAAGACTGGTATTTTACCAGCACTTGTAGTGGTTGGTGGAATGTAGAGATGGTGTTAGAGAATTGCAAATAATTTATGAGTGTTAATGAGTGAAAATATTTAGGTTTTCTAGGAGCAAGGCTACTTGGCAATAAATTTCCTCCTTCTGGGATAATTCATTATTTATTCATCTTCAAAACATATTTTTATGTGTTTACTCAACTGAACCTCATTTATGTTGCTATGGGCAATAGAGTGCAGTATATCAGCAGAGGGCTAAATTATATTTGAACACTTGTCTGGGTGCAGGCTCAAGATGCTATCTTTGCCATGGTGACATTGCCATATGCATTGATACTTCATATGTACAACTACCACAGGAATTTTTCCTCTTATTATTACTTCATTTAAATTAAGGAAAAAATTACTGTGCAAGTTAAGATTATATAACACGCCATTAATGCTGGGAAATTCAAAGTGATGGCATGCAAGACTTTACAAGCACTTTAAATATATCCAAGCTTAGGATTCAAACTCATTTGCAATTTGAGTAAATATGCAAGTTGATCATGCCGTCCCTCTTTTAATCTTTTAATCCAGCAAAAACAGGAGATATGTAGATTTAATGGGCTTCAAAAATGCCATTTAATCTTACAAATGACACAGGAACAGAGCTCTCTGAGATCAGAGTCACAACCAGTCACAAAAAATAAAATGGCAAAAATAAATCTTTTTTCTCTTTTTCCCAAAATGTGTTTCTTGGGACACGTTTCTACTGAAAATATCTTTACATATTTTCATACGTGATTCTACATGTTCATGAAATATTGTCAAATATAAGCTTTATCTTGTGAGCGGGTCTGATTTTTTTTTTTTGTCGTAAAAGAAAAGAAAGAGAAAGAGAAAGAATTGCATCTGTGAGAGAAAATGACTGGCTGAAGCTAACGCCATGATGCACCATCATCTTAAGCCTCTAAGATCTTTTTAATGTATTCTCCTCTGTCGTCTGGGCCTGAAAGGGAAAGAGCTGAATGGATTCCATTAATTTAATTGAAGCAAGCCCTGACAAGAGATAAAACATCCTGGGCCCACATCTCTTCAGGGTTGGCGCTGGGCTTCATAGTAAACAAGCCGTGATCCGTAAACAAAGCAGAGAGAGCACTGCAACGCTCAACAGAGACTTCAAGGCCATGGAATATGTCAGAGATGGGCTTGAATGGACACTGAAGTGCACCCCCCATCCAAATACACACATGCACAAAAATGCACGCTCAACCGTGCACACACACAATCACGTATTCAGGCAGTATTCTGTCCATTGTGTCTCAGCTTGTGGATATTTTGATGCTGGTATCTACAGTAGCCATTTCAGTGACAGTACCTGCAGTGGATCAAGCAGAAAGAGAGAAATCCACTCAAACATGAGCACTGAAACATGGATAGTGCTGTTGAATTTAAAAAAAAAAAAAAAAAAGCAGTACTTTAATGTCTTTCTGGCATATATTGAACCCCTACGCAATAATGCTCTCAATGCAGTCACTCACTGTTCAGCCTCGCTAATATGTGTAAGTTCCAGAATAAATATGCCGACTAGTTTCCACAAAATTACTATATTATTGTGCCGACGCCCACAATGCACACCATATTAGACTATCAATGTGTTGTTTTAAGTGGAGTAAATTGTGAAAACATAATAATAAAATTTGGTCTAACAAGTGATGAAGAATCTAATTATATTAACGATTTAATCCTCAGGCTAATTTTTTTATTCACAAATGCAGTTTCATAAATGTTATCCCCATTTTTTACATAAAACGTTATAACATAAAACATTTAAGTTAAATAATTTTTTTAAGAAAGTGCAAAACATTGCAACAACACTACTCACCAATCTTTCATGATTGGTGAGTAGTGGTTGGTGGTGGAACCAAATGCAGAACAGCAGAGGCAGTAGGTGAAGATATTTAATGAAAACTTACAAAAACCACAGAGAGTCAGGGCAGAACCAAAACCATAAATCCAAAGGAAAAAACGGTGAATGTAAATCTGTATCTGTTCCATTTGTATGACATGTATGGCTTGTAATATTTGATCATTTCCAGCATTAAAGCCTGTTTTTATATAACCAAATCTCATTATTTCTCAAGGTAATGAGTTCTGGTCAGGTCTTGAAACTGGTTAAGGGACCTGGTGGAGCACAGAGACAAAAATAAATGAACTCCAACAACTCCCCTGTTGTAGATGGAGACTGCAAGGCTGCTATAGCTGTGGAGGTGTCAGGTAAACCCACTGGAGAAACTGTAGAGGCATTCTTGTGGTGGTGGCAGCGGCGTTTGTGTGCAGATGATGATGGAATCCAGGAAGAAGGTTAGAGACTCAGACAGTGATGATGGGAACTGGGAAGGAGCAGCAGGTGTTGTGGAGGAGGACAAAGGGTAAAAGGCCGGCAGCTCTCGTTCAAGTGGAGGTGACTTACCGGCCATTTCTGCCAGAGCTGCCTGACGGTCCCACTCCTCCTCCTCTAACAACTCCACCAAGCCCAGGGAAGGGCAATGTCACATCCCTAAAAATGTTTCCTGTTTGTAGGTGCAGCTTCACACTTGGTGTGATCGCCATTTCGTCCAGAGTTAGTACAAATTCTCTGTCCATCTCCGTCAGACTATGAACCTTTACTCTGAGCATATGGAAAACTGTTGGAAAGAAAATAGTCTCAAAATACCTGTGTGTGTGTGTGTAACACTGTATTTGTAATCAGTGTAAGCATCTTTGTGTGTAAATTTTGATGAATCTGTGAAACATGATTTGTAAACAGTAAAAAAAAAAAACTGTTTGTGACTCCAGGTACTTGTAAATATGTGGTCAAGTGCATACACAGATACTACAAAATTACAAATACAAAATAAAAGTACATGCGCACAATTGCAATTTCTACAAACATTACATTTCTACACAGATTTTTTTTAGTTTAACCTCACAAATTATGAATTCAAACCTTCTATGCCTACAAATGTTAAATAAGTAGGCACAAGTCGCCTGATACACACACAAAACTGCATTATGCACAGATCAGGTTACGAATGCACAAGGATTTTTGAGACTCATTTCACATTTCCAACAGCCTCAGATTTGTGCGTAAGCGGTGAGTCGAAAGCTGTGTCATCTGATTTTTGTTCGGAGCCTAGTGTTTTTATCCCCTGAACTTTTGTCACTGTGCTTGTTTATTGACATATTTTTTTCTTATTTTAGAAAAGGGGGAGTAATGTAGAACATCCTATTTTAAAACTTCTTCTTTTAGATAAAGTGGGGAGTGGGGGATAGAATGGGGATTTAAATTTTCAATTGAGAAGACAAAAGTTATGTTTTCACAAATAAAATTATTGGGATTAGTAAAAAGTTGTACTTGTATGGGAAATTTTTAGAAAAGGTTGACTACTTTCAATTTTTGGGAGTATTTTTTGAAAGAAACTTACTTGGAAAAATCACAAAGAGCATATTATGGAGAAAAAGGTCCTTAACATTATGAGGTGTTTAGCAGGGCTGACATGGGTTGCTAGTCCTGAATCACTTAAAAATGTTTATGTCATTAATTCGATCAAGGATAGATTGTGGGAGTGTGATACATGGCTCAGTGGCTAAAACCGGTTAAAAAAATTTGATGTTTTTTTTTTTTTTAAATGAACTCCCTTGTGACCAACTACCTTCGGAACACAAAAATAATGTTTATCTTTCTCTCTATTACAACAGTTGGAAAGACTGCACATGACACAGACTTTGGGCATTTTGAAGGCGGATTAACAGAAGTAAATGGGCTGCATTTACTTCTTGAACCCCATCTGCATTGCGTGACGTCAGTACCGTCATCTCCTGAGTATTGCATTTCTGGTGACAAGTTTATTTATTTTTTCATTTATTTTTTCTCAGTATTACTATTATTGTTATTGTATACTTTGATAAGAGTTTACTTGAGTTAGAATTAATTTTTGTTGTTGTTTTCTTCCTGTGGGTGGAGCCTGTGGCTATAAAAGAGGGCTGTGCACCACAGGGAGTTGGTCTGTGGTTAGACTCTTGAGAGGTCATATGGAAGGTGGACTTTTTGCAGTGAAGGTACTGCTGTGTGGTCTGTTTCTTAACCTGCCTTTGACATCCTATTTATATATATACTGCACATCTCCTCTTTTGTTTCAACTAAAGCCTGAAGAAAAACACAATAAATTTCAGTGAAGTGAACTTTTGGCATTGACCAATCATTTTTGATTGTCCAAGACACATCCCCTCATGCACACACGCTGAGTTACTATAACTAGTGACAAGAGATTCATGTCAATTCTCTAAAAAGTTGGCTGGTTTGCCTCCATGCTCACCGATTTGTTTTTGTTTCACCCATTGTTTCACCTGGAAATGAAACACTTTAGGATCTGTTAACATTTTTACTGCTGATGGTAAACTGTTCCAAACATGAGGGCCACTAAAGGGAACATTGACTAAGTGATTTTTAATATTTTGCATTTTTAATTGCACTTCTTGTTGCAATTCCTGTGTTGCTGACTTTTAAAATCCTTTTGCTAAAATTTAGAAAATGGTCAAAGTTTACTCATCATAGTCATTGTAGAACACGACTAGAGTAAGAGATGCTTTCTGAAGAGTGGATTTTTAAAGGTTTCTTGAAGACAGACAAGGATGCCTCTATTCTGGTAACACTTGGTATGTCAGCCTTGTGGAATGTCATCTTGAGTCTTGACAAGTGCTCCTAGCCAACAGTGACTTAATGACAAGAGTGACTCAGACGTGACATAAGCTTTTGCGAGGGCATTTATGTAGATGAGGGCCATCCTATTAAACACTTTGTCTACTAATAGTGATTTCAAATTAACCAAGGAAACTCAACAAACATTTTCAAATTAGTCATAGTTGGTGGAAGCTGGTTAAGTAAAGCTTTGATTTCTTGGAAATAGTTTCCTGGCGTCAGTGTGTTGTGAATCTTGTAAATGCAGGAAGCCTTTTCTGGTGACAGTGACGGTGGCAGACAGTGACCGTAGAGTCTGGAATACTGCTGGATCTGCAAAAAAATCTTTTCTTTGCATTATTCTATCTACAGCTCTGAGGTTGGTGCAAAGGCTGACCAAAGAGTATCACTGAGCCAGGGCTTGGAAGGTGATGACCAAGTGAGTTAAGTATTGGACACAGACAACACAATGTCAAAAGTATAAGAAAATATTGGTATTATCTGTATGATATCGATAATTATCGGTTATTGGCCATAACAGTAGTGTGATTATCAGATATCAGCCCAAATTTTTATATCATTGCATATTTAGTAGGTTATAAAACCATTGGGAGCAGCATAATGCAAAAGAATAAGGAAAACATAATTGGTTAATGGCATGAAGTGATTAAGGGGATATTATAGTAACATGTAACATAACACAAAGACCAAAATAAACAGGCCTACATATACAGCTCTGGAAAAAATTAAGAAACCATTGCAAAATTATCAGTTTCTCTGATATTACTTTTTATAGGTATATTGAGTAAAATGAACATTGTTCTTTATTCTAAGAACTACTGACAACATTGTCTCCAAAATTCCAAGTAAAAATTTTGTAAATATTTGCAGAAAATGAAAAATGGTCAAAATAACAAAAAAGATGCAACCCTTTTAACCTCAAATAATGCAAAGAAAATAATGTGGTATTTTGGTGCAGGTTTACCTTTAATCTGAGCGATGGGTGGCACCAATGTAGTCTTTAAAGCCAGGTGTGCATTGCGTGTTCTCACACATATTTCTATTGAGCTGTGGACTCCCACAATCTCGTTCAGGCCCATGTCTTCTGTAAACCTTGAGCATCCAGGACTGGGGTTTGTATGTGTGGTCTCCCTCCTGCTCTCTGGGAGTGCGTGTGGTCAGACACGCGCCGTGGGCTTGGGGTTCTTACTGGGATCCTGGGTTGTCGGAGTTGGCTGTGTATTGTTCATTGTTCGTGGCTCTCCCCCTCCTCCTGCTCCCTCCTCCACCTAACCTGTAGGTTTGTGGCGCATGGTGGGCGCAGCCACGACAAATCCATTGTTTTGTCCTAATTAATAATTAAATTTTACTTAGGTCAGGTGTAAATGCCCGTTCCATGTTTTATGTGCTGATTGTAGGTTGTTACCCATAATACCCAGTAGGGGCGCTGTAGTTTGGTTCATTTTGAGTTACTGCCTTCATTTAAACTGTAAAATAAGAGGAAGTGTTGCT
>CAEGAE010092425.1:0-39352 GCA_903067095.1 Girardinus metallicus | reverse complement strand
ACGGGCTCAGAGACTGTCCTGTGAACAGAGCTCTTCCTCAGCCCCGCATGGTGCTGCAGGGCGGGCCGGAGCTCCGTTCCCCCTTCGGACTCTCGGTATCGGTCGTTTTTCTAAAGCCGGTACCTTTGTTACGTCCTCCGGGGTTGATTGCTGAGCAAAGTGTAGGAACGAGACCTCACTGGGTGAGCCAGCGAGGAAGGCTCTGGATTCTTCTCCGAAAGAACCGAAGAGTTCCTCCATCCTTCCTCGCTTCTCCGTGGCGTTGGTGGCCTCGGAGGGCGACTCTGAGGCCGGTCTCTTGGCCAGCTGGGCGTTGGGGAGGGAGGCATCATCGCTGCTGTCACTGCTGTCTGACTGCATGTCTTCCTCGTCAGAGCTAGCTCCGCCTTCTGTCTGCATTTCCCCCCCCTCATTGGATGTTTCGGTCTGGGGGGGCGTGTCGTTCCCCTCCCCGCCTCCCGCCTCTTCCTCTCCTCCAATCGGAGGAATTGGCGGGAGATTTGAATTTTCCGGCCCAGCTGCGTCAATTTGCTCGTTAACCTTTTCTGTTTGTACCGTTTCTTTTCCTTTTTTCAGTTTGTTTGCAAATGATTTTGGACAGTCTCTGAACAGGTGGTCCAGTTCGCCGCACAAATTACATTTTCTTCCGTTCATACATTCATCAAAAGTGTGTCCCACCTCCCTACATTTACCACAAAAGATTTTATCGCAGGCTTCGGCCAGATGACCGTGTTCTCCGCATTTCCGGCACAGCTTCGGTTGGCCCTGATAGTGAATGTAGCCTCTGTTTTCCCCCAGGACTATCATGGATGGGAGATGTTTCAGGCCCTGGAAGCCTTGGGGGTCTTCCCATTGTTTAATGGGGACCCGCCAAGCGCAGTTCCAGATGCCGTCCGCATCCCGCACCTTCATAGCCTGGCCTTTCACAGTGCAAAATCTACCCAGCCACATACAGATGTCTTCAGCACTGACAGTCTCATTGAACATCCTGACAATCACCGTTTTCAGGGAGTTGTCAGTCAGTTTCTCAACGTCAAAAGCTGAAAACTGGGTCTTTACATTTTCAAAACGGGTCCAAAACTCTTTCAGAAGTGCACCGGAGCAGAAACTTACGTCATATCCTTTGTTGAAAGGCAGGGACAGGATACAATTCAGGTCATCTGGCCGAAACCTCAGCGTCTGTTGGATTAATTTTCTTGAAAAATCCAGCCTAGATAAAACCACCGACTTACCTGACTCTTTAAAAAGAAATCGGACGCTGTGGTGCCTCCGCATGCCGGCATGGGTAGCCGCCATGGTGGAGGCACCACAAAATAAAGGCTAAAACCTTTATTAAAACCCGATAAATACCTAAAAACACACACACAAATAAATACAAGAACTTAAAAAGGAAGAGATTTTTTCCACTATTTAGTGGTCAAAATCTCAACCAGGGACAGATTTATTGAACCTCTGAAACAGTGGTAACAGCCAAGTCACAAAGACTACCGCTATCACCACCCAATGGAGGCGATCGCTGTCTTAGCCAAAAGGCCGAGAAGCGATCCATTTTTTAAGTGATTTAACAGAATCAGAACACACCGTCTCAATTTGATTCAAACAGAACCTTTGACTAGGCCATTCTAAAACCTTTATTCTTATCCTTTTAACCGTGGTCCTGTTAGTAAAATGATCAGTAATACGGGTTATTTAGGCCGTCGACAGAGAAAAAAACTATTAATTTTTCAGTCAATTATAAATGTCACAGTTTCAAACTAAATATTTAATTAGCAAGAAAAACACTTTTGTAATATTTTACAGAAGTATTGAACTGAGTATTGCATGTCTGTAGGGTTGTCCCGATATTTAATTCATGATCTGACTGGACTCTCTGAAACTGAAAGCAGCTTGACAAGTTTTAATTACCTAAAAAATGTTCCAGAAACAAACTGAGCAGGCCAGCAACAGATGGTCAGAATCTCTGTCGGCTCCCCCTGACAGAACCGCGATCCAAAGATTCAGACACAGAAACCAAAGCCAAACAAATGCCTTCAATGCAAACTGCACAAAATGTCTGCAGCAAACAGCTGTTGACATTAAAGCAGCAATTTCTGTAAGAGGAACATTCTTTGCTGTGTCTGAGTTTGCAGATCAGTCCATTAGTCCCATTTCAGCTTATTGTCTAGCACAATGCTAAGATATTTATAATTAGTGACAGCCTGGGTAGTTTCTCCTTTAATGACTGTGGCAGAGAATGGTTACACCTTCTAGAATCAATGCTCATTTTCTCAGTCTTATTAGTGTTTAAAATGAGGTTTAACTTTTTGCACCGGCCTACAGAGGAACCTAAAACTGGACCATAATGTCTTTCTCCATCCTACAAAAGATAAAGTCTGTTAAACTGTGTAAAAGCTAAAAGCAGGGATGATAAAACACACTCCTGCATGCTTCCACTACAGAATAACATCCGTAACGCAAATATATGTTTGGCTTTGGGTTATAAACATGTACACCATAAATGTAACAATAAATAGCGGACACAGCTGCTTAGCAGTTCATTAGATGTAAAATAACCTGGAGTGCTTTAAATAAAGAAAAAATATTATTCTTTTTTCTAACTTTTATAAAAAGCCAGGACGCGCTGTCAATCATGCTCGTGCTCTCTGCTACGCTACTGCTCCTTCACCACAACAGAGCCTGCCGTGAATGCTAAGGCTAGTTAGCTTAGCCACCGATGATGCCACTAAGCACCATAAACAGTTTTCCTGTAACTTTCCAGTAAGTTGTTTCTCCACCTTTAGCATAACTGCAGAGCATATGCGAGCATGATTGACAGCAATAAAACCCGCCTCCTGACTCTGATTGGTTGTTTCTGACTGATTTGTGCAAATGACTGCAGAACTACAAGGAGGCAACGAAGCGACATTTTTTCACAGATCTCAGAAATTTTCTCAAAAAAACTTGGAATTTTTCTGAGTTTCAAAAGTTGAAAATTTTGAAACTCATAAACTTCCAACTTTTTTTCTAGAAAATGTTTGACTTTTCAAACAGGAATTTACAAGTTTTGCATAGAACATTTCAGAGATCAATCATAACATTTTTGTGTTTTTTTTTCTAGAAAATGTTCAACATTTTCAAACTTAGAAATGTTTGGGGTTTTTTTCTAGAAAATTTTTGAGATTATGCTGAAATTTTTTTTTATTGTTTCTCGCAAATTTTCTAATTCTGAAGCTCGGAAATGTCTTTGATTTTGTTGGTTTGCAATCAAAAATCAGACAGGATCCAGAAATTGTAGAGCTCCGAATTTTGTCTTTATGCAGTTCTTAAACATTTCATTCCAGTATCTCAGCATGACACGAATTCAACCAACAGGATCTTTAAAAACCAGCTGGCTTTTAAAGCAGTGGCTCCTACCAGGACTAGTTAAGGGGTGGAGACAACATTTACATTTCCAGAAATAAAAAACACAATTGTACTAAACTATATTGCTACAAAAATATTTACATAATTACAACTTAACTCTAACAACTTCAAAACTAAAACAAAAGCAAAATCCAAAAACATCTCCCCTCCCTCTCAAACAATGTTCATTTCTATTTAGTTTTCTTAGCTTAGTGTTAACCTTTGTTTTAATATAGTTTCTCACACCTTTTAGCTGATTTTATTGTTTCATGCTGTGATTTTCCCGCATGCCATTCGTCTGCAATGCCTCATCATTCTCATATGTTTCTATTGATTATCCACTAAAAGCATCGATTTAAAACGTATTTCCAGGAGAAAGTCTTTGTTTGTGGCTTCAGGTAGATTTTATTTGAGACTTTTATGAGAACAACTACCTCAGAGCCACTGAACCTGTGTCAGCCTTACTCGTACCTTTCCACACGTTAAATTTTAATTTTAAAAGTAGCTTTTCTCAAAAGCATGAATAGATTGATTCACTCCAAACATAAAGTCGGTCATCTTTAAATGACCCAGAAGCAAATAAGTGTCGACCACAAATGTGTTCGTTATGCTTCTTTTTACTGCGAATATGAGAAAATTGACATTCATAGACTTCACTGAATTGGTATTCAGTTTTCATAGCACATGCCCTTATTTCTCTATCACATATAACCCCATTTGCCTTATTTATTCAAGCAATGAAACGATAAAAACACAGTTACTCCCGTTTGGTAATAAGTGTCGTCTGTGTAAGTTAGAACAGTCTCTTGGGAAATGATCTGGCAGATGCCACTTTAAAGCAACCAACTTTAAAGTCTTCTTCACAGCTCACACAAACCCAGAGAAAGCAGACGCATCTGAGGGGCTCAAAGGCTTTCTAACTGGTAACACACGAATGAACGAGAACATACAATGGTAAAGTGTTAAAATTAGATATCAGTTAACCTCTCACACATTTTGTTATTAAAACAAAATCGATTGATGTTGACAACTGCAGCTGTAAGAACGAAAATATGCTAATTTTCTATATATACAAGCCATCATAAAGGTGACCTATTATGCTTTCTAGAACAGGTTAGGATAGGTCTGTGGACTGTACAAAATATGTTTATTACATTTTTTGCACAATATCATTCTTACATAATGAGGTTTTAGCCTGGTCAGTTCTGCCTGTTTTGAGCTGTTTTAGGGCGTCCTGTCACTTTTGAATCCAACTAAGCTGCTGCTCCCCAACTCAACATTTACGCTTGCACCTGAAAATGGCTGCAAACGGATGCACCATTATATAACTGTACGTCTTTGAAAAGCAGAAGTGGAGCCTCCTGCACAACCAACAAGAATGCACCAAGTGACTTCTGGATGGTAAGTCAACAACAAAACACTTGTCTTTTCCAGCAGCCGTTCCACAGCAGAAAAACCAGCTGGACAAACGTGCTGGAGCTTGGATTGCTAGGTGACGAGTGGAACTCTGCTGGGGTTGCTAGGTGACGAGTGGAACTCTGCTGGAATTGCTAGGTGACGAGTGGAACTCTGCTGGGGTTGCTAGGTAACGGTGCTCGTTCTTTGATTACAAACATAAAAAAAAAATGTGATTAAAATTCTGTTAATTGGTTGCAAAAAAGTCACAAGGACCTGGTGCCAGTTAACTACTCCTTCGATACAACAATGGCTGAAATTTTTAAGGAAATTCATGTGATTGAATGAATGACCTTCATTCTCTGACTAAGAGAATGAATAAATGGGAAAAACAGACACGTCATGACAATCAAGAAGACTTAAGGAAATCCGAAAACATTATCTAGAGATTCTTCTGGACTTATTTTGTTTGCTTTTAATTATTTTCTTTTGCCTTGATACATGTCCGTCCCATTTCTTTTCTGTTCCATTTATGGATTTTGTGGCAACTTTATTGACTAAAATACTGTGTACAATGTATGTGACATATGTTTACGTTAGTGTCCAGTGGAAATGTTAATAAAAATTAAAGAGAAAAAAGCTGGTTTTACAACCAATGTTTTTGATTAAAAAAGTATAACTATGATGGCGTGTTTGGGAAATTGTAGATTTTGAAATTAACCTCAGAAATGATATAAACTAATAAGAACATTTCTGTTTTTGACCTCTGAAACGCTTTCTAGAAAATCTGTGTGATTAAACTCAAAATGTCTGAGTCTTTTCTTGCAAATGTTCAACTTTTCAAGCTTAAAAGATTTTATTTCTAGAAAAATTTATGAGATTTGTCTAAAAATGTCAGCATTTTTTGGCCAAAGTTTTCTCCTTTTTTATATCCGCAATGGCTGTTGGGTGTTACTGATAGAACTTGACAAAAAAAAAAAAACAGAAATATTTTTGAAGGGTTTGAAGGTAAAGTATTCCAGATTGTATAAGGAAAGAAGTTTTAATATAAACTTGCTCGTTAGAAACGTCCCGTCTCCTCTTTCCTGTGAATTTGCTGTGGCTGCAAAACAATTGAACCATTTGGGAATCGACTGCTCTGAAGACGCCTGACAACATCCAGACACAAACTGAGGGACTTTTATCTCCTACCCCTGCTGGTTTAAAACATCACAACACAAGAAGCGACTCGGGGCGCACCAGCAGCCATGATTAGCATCCTGTCAGCGCTCTCACAGGAGACAAATACCCCACTGTGGATGTGACATTTCACAAAGAAGGAAAATCTCTTCCTCCTACCAGCCTGCCACCCAGAGGAAAACACACTGTCACACTTCCTGATATCCGCCCATTGTTCCTATAAGATAAGAGCTTTGCTCCGCGTCACCCACACACACTACGCATTCCAATTACAACATACAACGCGGCGCACATTTTAATTTATTCAAAGACTTTTCTCAGAATTAATATGACACCCATTTTCACCCTTTCAGGCATGACCGCCAGTTGGCAAAAGGAAGTTACGGAAAACAGATTTGTTTACTTTAAATCAAAGTTGCTTCTTGAAGTCTGACCGATTTGGTATATTTTTATCTGCAGACGAATTCAAACGCAGCATGTGGTTGTCGTTTCCATTTCAGACCCTGGTTTAGTAAAGCCAGTCGGTTGGCAGGGATTTTTTTTTTAACAAGTACCAGGAGAGGAGAGCAGGCTGGCTCAGAACCTGAATGTTCATTTGGCACCAAACTGTCACAATCTTGACACCGACGGCTGACGTTCAGCCTTTCCACATGCTGTAGTTCCATCAGTAATCAGAGCCGAGTCAGACTTAATATATATATTAGTGCTGTCAATCCATTAAAACATGTAATCAGACGCTACACTGCAAAAACACAAAATCCTACAAAGTATTTCTTGATATAAGACAAAACTAACTTAAAATCAACTTTTTAGCAAGAAACAAACTTGTTTTAAGTAAATAATTCCTTAATATTGATGAAAAAGTTCTTGTTCCATTTAAAGATATTTGTACCGTTATCATAAAAAGACTTGCCGCGCCATCATCCTCCAACCACTTCCTGTCGTCTTCTTTGTCTCTTCATTGTCTTTTTCCCAGTAAAATCTAGTCACATGACTCATGTAAAGCAAAAAAAGCATCATTAGTTGCAGTTTTTACAAAATAGACTAATTTAAATACAGCTGAAAAACAACTTCATCCTAGCGCAAAAAACTTTGATCAAAAAACGGGTTTTGTTTTTGAAATTAGTGTGTTTACTCCCCGTCACCTCCCATTCCGCTCCTCCAGACTAGCGGCAGCAGCAACTGTGTGTCTGCTGAGCTCAGTCCAACCACCAAGATTTGTTGCCACAAAAGACACGTGATTACAGATTCAACCAATTATAACTAGCTTTGACCTTTGAAAGGACAAGTTCAAATGCATTCTTTAGGAGCTCATTAAAAGCTGCAGGTGAATGCCTCTGTATATTTAAACTAGTGTGTATAATTTGACCTTCTGGAAATGAGAGAAAATTCATCGTAAATTAAAAAACTGTGCACCCAATTATTTTTAAAAGTCAATGCCCATGTACTGTACATTATATAGTCAGTCCACTGCAAAAATAAGTTCAAATACAAAAGTAAAACGGCAGATTTAATTTGACATTCATGCTGTGTTCCACGCAAACACATTTCTGACCTTTACTCTGTCATTCACGTTACTAGAGAAGCTTTCCTGATGAATTCACAGGTCAATGAGCTGCTGCAAACTCTGATTAAACAACAGGCATTCTGTTTAAGTAGCATTAACCCTTCCAGCTGTTTGTAACATCTGTGTACTGTCATCACTTTTATCAGTGCAATGGGTGTGTGACGATATATTTAGGTAGTGGAGCAGTGACGCCGCAGGAGCCTGTGAGTTTTCTGTATATTCTTGTTCATCTTATTTTGCTTCTCCAAAACTGGCGTCAAGAATAGAAAGACCTAGAAACTTGTAACATAAAGACATTATCATAAATATCTGCAACTGAGTTCTCCAAATAAGAGTCACGATAACAAGAAAGTGCACCCACACACACACACACACACACCCACACACATTCGGGTATGTTTATTATAAGAACCTCGTGAAAAGCTTCTTCTATACTGGAAAGGAAAAAAAAGAGGCGGAGCATTTTGTTTTGCCAATCTGAAGTACAAGTGTAGGCCTTTTCAAATGAAGCAGACCGTGGAAAGATTTAGTAATTCACTCAACCAGAGAAGATTGAAGTTTTGTAAAGCACGGCGCTATTTGCAGGTCAGGGAATTGGCTTTGTAAGCCTTTTCTAGGCCAACAAAACGTGTTTCCGAATGTTTCCGAAATAAACCCATCCAACATTTTAACATCGTTTTTTGTGTCAGTTTGAACTGGACTTGTGGAGTACAGCAAAAATATTCAGATTTATTCAAATTATTTCATATTGTTCACACACATTTTATTATTTTTTTTCATGTTACATAACAGATAACTGTCTGTCTGTCTGTCTGTCTGTCATTTTTCATTTCAAACAAAAAACGAACTGCCTGAAAATACACGGACCCGTAACCTTTCTTGTTTTACCCAGCTTTCACTCCACGCCCTTGTTTTTTATTTTTAAGCAGTTATGAGGCAAAGTGAAGAAACTTAGCAAGTTACTCAACAGGTTGTTGCTAGGTAACCAAAGAGTGAGTGAGCTGATGCTACCAACCTTGCTTAGCTAGCTGGTTGGTGGCGGCTAAAGTCTTCCCCTCTGCCTACATCCCCCAGAATGCTGTGCGGTTCTGAATCAGAGTCCATTGAATATTCTTTCAGATATATTATCTATTGACATTGATCACATGTCTAACATGATATTTATTGTTATTGATTTATAGTCCAGCCCTACCCAACATTAGCATCTTAAACCCTTTCGAAGCAGCATTTGGGTTTCCCATGAACACCAGTCTTTTAAATCTTCAGTGTTGGAGAATAAAAGTTTGTCAAATTGAATTTAATTTATGTGAGAAAAGCTCATTTCAATGTTTATCCACAAGCTCCTGGCTGTGCTGTAATGAGGCTTTCGAGAACCTTCAGAAATGCTGCCGCCGGTTCCACGCTAATTATTTTCTCCTCTACCCGTCTCCTGTTTGTACCACACAACTCTTCTTAAACATGCCATGCACTGGTATTTTATTCACCTAACATGGCAAATAAAACCAAAAATTGTGGTGGCTTAAAAGATTTCTTGTGACAGTTTCCAAACAGACCCCCCCTCTCCAGCTGCAGCCTCTATGCATATAAAACACACTGAAGCAAAAGACTTTTTTCCTGACAGCATTTCAGGAGACCTGCCATCTGAAAAGCCAGCCTGTGTCTCCTTACTATGGGAACTTTAATTACTACTGGAGCTGGACGAACAGAAATAATAGAAAGAATACTGTTTGATTCAAAAGCAGCTTACATGGGACATGCATTGAATAAGATCACGTTGAACATAATTAGAAATTGAGTTTTCAGTGACAAAATGTCACTTGCAGACTGTTTAAATACACATTTTAAAAATTATAACCATTACAGCAGCTGTCTAATCTTCTTAACGCGGCTGTAGTTTGATATATGCTCTATCCTGAAAAACCACTGCAGGGAGGGGCGTAATCCAGGGATTAAAAGAGTCATTGTTTTCCTTCCATACAACTAATGCAATATAGTTATTTTTTTTGTTGTTGTTGAAAGATTGGACTAAATAAAATAATAAAAGACATTTTGTTCTACCAAAGCTAATTGTTTGGTGCTCTCGAAGTACAATTTGAAGTAGATAGATTGTGTTCACGTTGCATGTTTTTGTGCTTCCATCAACTGATTTAAAAACAGACTAAGCTATTAAAAAAAAACACTTATCTGTTTTTTGGCAGTAAGTTCATGATTTTGGTGTCTGGAAATTGAACCGTTTCAAAAGCCTTCTGAATGTAATGTCACAAGTCAACAGGCAACCCCAGTGAAGCCCAGCCTGTTCCCTAGCAACCCCAGTGGAGTTCCACGAGTTACTTAGCAACACAAGCTGAGCTCCAGCATGTTTGGTCAGCTGTTTATGTGCTGTACAATGGCTGCTGGAAAAGACAAGTGTTTTGTTTTTGACCTTCCATCCATAAACCACTTGCTGCATTCTTGCTACTTGTGCACAAGCCCCTACTTCTGCTTTTCAAAGACATATATTTGTAGAATTGCACAGCCGTTAGCAGCCATTTTAGTGTCCAAGTATAAACATTGAGTATCAGCAGGTTATTTGGATTTAAAGTGACAGATCATTATGAAAGGAGATCAAAATACTGAAAAACTCGTTATCTAAGAATTTTGTGCAAAAAATGTAATGAACATGTTTTATTTAGCCAATAAACCCAGCCAAACCTGTTCAAGGAAGCATAAAAAGTCACATTTAATGATTCAATAATTTAGCATAATCAGAGAAAAAAACAGCAACTGTAAACACAAATGGGAAAAAATGCTTTCAGATTATATCAGTTAATAAAATTTCCCTACAACAACTGCATCAAGCTTTTGTGATGAATGTCGAAGGATCTTTTGACTCAGTGAAAATATGTGGAAGGATTTTTCTGTTTGTATAAAATCGAGGAGAAAAGAATGCTAAATGGCTGAAGCCGTCCACCCCCATCTTGTTGCTCCCGCTCGAAGCCTGCAGCTAATGCTATGCAGGTTCATGAGGATGTCAGAGTTTCTGGTTTGTTTGTTTAACTTGTTGCCAGATTGTCAGATTTATTTATTCATTACAAGATTCACCTGAATGTTGTGGCAGAGTATATAACGAAAAAAAGTTTACCATGCCAAAGGTTAGCATGCTATTGAGCTAGCGCATAGCATTCTTTAAGTGTTTTCAGCAACAACGACATCGTCTTGATGGGCTTGTCTCCGTCTCTCAGTTGAGTTGTTGTGACAACAACACTACTTCTCAGTCCCGATCCAGATATTTTACTTAAAATCATCTTTCTAAAGGTCTTTCAAAGTAGTTTTGCTTTTGTCGTCCTTGCTCTCCATATAAATGACAACAACAAGGCGAGAATGAACGGGGTCAAGTAGACAGATTATTTGCAGATTATTTGTCACATCCTCTCTTTGCCTGATTCTCGTCATTCAATAAAAGCACAAAGAAACCAAGGTTGACATGAAAATTAAAAAGGTTCATTATGAGTGAGACTGAAAACTAGTTTCTCGTGTACAAGGAGAAAAACAAAAATGCATTTTTTTGTCTTGTCAATGTCAGAAAAGATAGTTTTACATTTATGAATTCTATGAGTTCTTCTAGTTCTGGTCGTGTCAATATACAAGCAATAAAAGAGTTATATCTTTTAAACAGCTTAATATTGTTCTCTCTGCCACAATTTATACTTATTTCTTACAAGAGCAAAACGCTTAATTCACTTTCTCTTCCTAGAGTTTGTTGTTTGGTTTTAGCCTTTTACAGACCCAGAGAAAAAGAAACAATTTACCGTTTTATATCTAAATGAAAAGTGATAGAAATGCTGGAATAGCTGAAATCTGATCTGAGCTCAACTATGCAGTCAGGAAAAGGATGTGAACGGAAGAACCTGAACGTACAATATGCAGTGATATACAATCACTAGGCTACAACGTTTAATCAATGTCTAAATTAATATGTGATTAGTGTAACAAGCTGCATGTAGTTGCATATAACCACTGAAGACATATTGCAACAAAGCGTAGTCCTACATTCACACATGTATGTACACATATTAATAACTAATAGATTTAGCATATGGTATAAAGCAACCTAATGTAACCATGGCTTTCTCCTTAAACTTAAAGGGACAGTATTATGTAAAATCAGTGGGAGAGGGAGCTTTTAAAGAGACAGACGCCCAATTTCAGGGCATAGAACTACAAAGTCAAATTTCTTATAAGTCATATTTGATGCATGTAGCATTTTTATAACAACTGAAGGTGAAACAGTTACTTAATTGTGCTATAAAATGGCAAATTGTGCCTGGAAATACTGCGGTTGTATTAGAGAAATATTGATGTGACGACTCCCTGAAGATGGAGACAGAGACACAGACCCAATTTCAAGGTGTTAATTGCACAGCGGGTTTTCTTTTAAGTTATGTTGTGCTGTGAATATAGATATAAAACACTGTATATATATATATATATATGTAATGTTACTGAAGGTGACATAATTACTTGATTGTGCTATAAAACGGCACCAAGTGGCTGGAAAACACATAATACTGCCGCTTTAATGAACTTGTTTCCTGGATGTGCTTCTGAACTGAATTACATTATTAATTTCTTTGTTTACTGTATGTATTCATGGTTGTTTGCCATGTGATGTATTCGTGACCAGCCAGAGACAAGCAGGCCTGTCAAAAGCTTTGCTCTAATTGAGATGAAGATAATAACGTTCAGGCTTTTAAATCTGTGCCTTACACAATAGATGTCAATGTAAAGTTTAATTACATACCAGTCGATCAAATATTTTCTTCACTCTGAAATTGCATATTTTTAATTGCATTTCTAACCATTTACCTATTGAATGTTCGTCTTGTCTTTGTCAGTCATTTGTTTTTAAAATGGTTCTGCAAAGTGTTTAGTAATGTGCACCAGAATCGCCTGTGAGCCAGGCAGGCACTCCGGCAGAAATCTGTGTGTTTTACAGAAGAAGAAGCTTTTTTATTCCCCAACACTTTTCAAGCAAATCCAGGACGACCAGCATCTTTTCCTCGGCTGCTGAAACACAAATCAGTCTGATTTGAAGACAATCATTTCATCAGCCCCATTCTGTTAAACTGATTTTGGATTATTTCACACTCACAACTGACTTGATGATAAGAAGAATTGGTAATTTCATAATTACTTGACCTTCTTTAAACTTGACCCTTTGAAAAGATTTTGGGGAAATTCCACCGTCTCGTGATTGTAACGTGTTTGTGTGATCAGGAAACTTTGATTCTGCAGAAGTTTGTTTTAAATGTATCTGGAGAGCAGACGTACCTCAAGTAATTCTGATCCGGGAAGGATTTGATTTTAAATAAGCTGTAAACATTTCTGAGCATCTACACTTCCATAAAATAGATCAGTTACTCAGATTTTTGATTATAAAGTTACAGAATGCTGCAACTTGCAACAGCTCCACCAAAAAATGTCTAAAATTTAAGAGGGTTTGAACAAATGCAGCTTATTAAGTTTTAAACTAAAAAGTTAAAAGAAATAGATGTTGAATTATTAGAGTTAAGTGTTGCTGAGCAGCCACCATTAGTGCTTGAATTACTCAGATATTAGCTGTAGCTACTATTTCGCTGCTCAGGGTGGCAGCACGTTGGAGTAGCTCTGTACTTTCACTGAGATTTAATTTTTATTTTTTTTTTTTAAACTTTCATTCCTGCATTTTTGTTGGAAAATAGCTTTTTTGTGCAACTGTAATTGAATTTCCCTTTGGGATAAATAAAGTATTTTTGAATTTGAATCATGCAACAGCTGATATAAAACAGCAACATAAAGTTACTCCGGTGATGTCAAAAGAACTCAATTTTGCAATCCTTTCTTTTCGTAATTTCAATTTGCACAACTTTATGGTCACTGCAAATGGGCAGGGACTTATGTTGTACCATTAGCAAAACAGTGAAGGTGACTGTCTCACTGAAGTTTTAGTTGACCTCCTTCCTTTTTTTGTCGTTTTTAGTCAACATTCCGTTTACCTAGGAAAGGCTGCGTTCACACTGCAGCCTGAAGTGGCCCAATTCTGATATGTTGTGAAATGTGATTTTTTTTTTTTCGTGTTCTCCAGTGTGAACTGCAAACGACCTGAAAGTGTCCCGCATGGCAGTAGAGGGCGCAATAACGTCACACAGAGAGCGTGTTAAAAAAAGAAGCGCTCAGTGTTTGCGGAAGTAAACATGGATGCTAATGGAGCGTTTCTTACGATTTTAAAGCGTTAACAACTTAATCCGCATTACCGTCCATTATGGTGGTTGTTTATCTTCCCGCTTGCGCATATCAAGCGGGAAGATATGCGCTTGATATCTTCTCTGCATCACTTCTCAGGATGCAGAGAAGTGACGTTTGTCGAGTATCGATGACGTTCAGGTCGGATGAATGCAGCTGGGCCGGTCAGACTCAGGTTACATTTGAAAAGATCAGATACCGAATAACCAAACAGGAAACATTCGAGAAAAAAAAAAGAAAAATCCGACCTTTGTTGTTCAGACTGTCATGAAAAGATCAGAGAGAGGTCACCTTACGGCAAAAACAAAACAAAAAAACGGAATTGGGTCATTTCGGGTACCAGTGTGAAGGCAGACTAAGATCTGGAAATGACGTCACACCCGGGTTAACGGCGTCCCGCTAACATTGTCTAAGTATTGCAAAGTGTCTGCCACAACTTTATTTTTCTAAAATTTAAAACGTATGCATATATGTATCTATTGTTTGCTGTCGTTTGTCGACCTTAAATATTAAGTACAATGGAATCCCACATATTCATGTATTTGCAGATTTAACTAGACTTTTCTGTGGAATGTAACTTGAAATTATTTGCGAAAAAATTCAGTGGAAAAAGACGGTAGAATAGAGCTGCTGGGAGTGGAAACCTGCCATGGACTATTCGTCAAAGAAAGAATAACAAGACCAATCATTTGCAAAGCTTATTTTTATAATTCTTAATATATTCCTTCATTATGTTCTCCAGCATATTTTTAAAGTACTTTGCTGTTAAACCATCGCATGGTTTTGTTGAAAACTGATCAGTAGTTTCAGAATCACGTTGGATACTCTGAGGAATGTCTCCCAGTAAAATGGGACACTTGTGATTTAATATCTTAAGAGGAAATGAGGCGTTTTGAGTGGAGGCTTCAGAGTAAATACGAGGAGCTTTGAACCGCAGCCTCCTCCTCTCTCTTTCAGCTTTGACTTTTTAATATCAGACTCTTGACATTTCCGAGGCAGCAGCTGGAAGAGATCAGGAGGGGCATATCATTCAACCATTAGCCCCCCGCTAATCCCTCCCCTCCGCTGCAGACGTCAGCGCAGCGGCAGCCGCGGACGGATGGCGCGGCGCAGCCCTCACTCTGCGCGCTGCCCGTGCCAGCGACGCACATGAAGCCGGACTGAGACTGAGCGCAGCTCGGCCGTTTCATTCCTGAGCTCATCGGTGAAGCTGGTCCTTCAATCTATGTCTGATTTAAAGGAAACTGGACTCTTTTTACCTCTGATCAAAGCGCATCTCTGGTTGTCAACTTAACTGGACTCACAGCAGGTAAGACGTCATCTAAGGAGTAAAAATAACAATTTACAAAGATCTGATCACACAAATCAATGTATGTACTTCTTTACATCTTGATGAGGGTTTCAGGTCAGTAGATTAGCGGCTTCTTGCGTCTCATTTCCCTTCCCCGCCTCAGTGCGCAGTCATTACTTGGTGACAGACTCCTCTTTGTGCTGCGGGGATCAGTGAAGCGCGCCGGGACCCCTCGGGTCCCTCTGGGTCCCCGGTGCGGAGCGCAATTAGAGGCGTAAAGTTCCCATGGAGGTAAAAGGAGAGCGCATGAAAAGCGCAGCGGCAAAGCAGATCAAGGCTGTTGGCACAACATGCGGTTTTCTCCCGAGTTCAGGGCGAATCCTAACTAATGAAGGGTCAGCCTAATTACAGGAAGACATTTTGGTTCTGTTGCAAAATCGTATTTATCGATTGAAATTGTCTCTATTCCTATGCATGTTGGTTTAGTTTCCCCCTTTCATTTAAATTATTTCCTCATAATTCAATCATATCAATCAAAGTTAACCAAAAATGTCTCTGCTGTGGTTTCTGATCAAACCTTCATGCCATAACTTAGACTGAAGAGCTCAGCAGTGAGCGAGTTCATTACAAGACAAACCAAAGCAACTCGCATCTCTCCAGCAAAATCCAGCAGTTATGAAACAGTGCAGCCAAATTCAGTAACAGCAAGTTTGATATTTTGTTTAATTTGAGGATTTTGCAAAAACATTTAATGTGTGCTGCGGTTGTAAAGGGATAAATCCATATTAGAAAGACTCACAGCCTGATTATATTATTATTAAACACGTTTTGCTCTGTTCCATGAAGCCCCATCACCTCCAGCCGCTCCTCTGTGTCTGGCTGCTGTCAGGAGGTTTTCCTGCAGGTTAACCAGCCTGCAGTGATGTAATGAGCTCATAATGAGATTCCAGTTGATGACAGCCGTTGATATTACTTTTGGGTGCCCATTTGTGGATAATTTATCAAGCAACAAGAAGAACGTGGCATATTTTTTTTGCAAATTGAAATAACAGTAAAGACAGCATAAAAACAAGTTTTTATCTGATGCTGTGAGTTTATCTCTTTGTCCTTTTCGGGTCCATTTCATCTGTGCTGCTTGTTGCTGATAGATCTGATTGTGAACATGTCATCTTATCGATTCAGCAGCACAAGGTCTCAACATGTGAACAAGCTGCTTTCTACAGCTGTTATTTCCATGATTGGGTTCAGGAACTGGAGCCGTTTTGTGATTCTGTTCTGATTTTTAAAAACAGGTATAATGGACGTCTGGTGCGCAGATTTACAGTTAAAAGCAGACAGAAAGTGAACACAAATGATTTCAGTCTCCCAGTTGTGCTTCAGAACAGTGAGCTGCGAAGAAATAAATTTATTTTATTACCTTGATCTTAGCAGCTTTGATTAGCATGATGGTATTCTAATCATAAAAAGTCGGCATTAATAATGTTTTAAATAGAACCGCGTCCCCAAAAGGGAATTTATATCATCGAAATAATCTTTTAACTAAATGTAGTATAATTCAAGTACGATAAAAAAGGAAATATCTGGTTATAGATCAGTTTGAGAGGTTTTAATGCAGCAGAGAGAAAAGATGAAGGAATAAGATCCATTTTATTCCAGGGTTCTTATCAGGAAAAACTTTCTTTCTCAGACTTTTACACTTACACAACCACAGCACTTCCTGCTCAACTTATTCAGGATTTTTGGGTGTAATTCCTGACTTTAATTAGGATTTCCAGCATGAGAAGAGCCCTCCAACCAATCCCAAGATAGTTTAACAAGTTTCCCAGGGCAGTCAGAAGAGAAACCAGCCCACAGTATGACCAGTCCTTTACTGTGCCTACGGGGTATTAGGTGGTTCTCCTCATATTGACTTTTATATTTACAATCAGACCAACTCTGACTCTTTGTTGCCAGAAATTTTGATCTTATGCCGCATTCACACACCCCTATTTTATCCGCTTTAATTAAACTCCATCCAGTTCATTTGTCTAGAAAGGCTGGTTCGTTTGTGGAGGTGTGAACGCGAAATCGAGCTCAGATGTGAACTAAAACCCAAACTCTGGTCTGAGTTTGGTTAAAGGGAACTCTGGTGTGGTTGACTGCATATGTGAACACAAAGTGGACCGGAAACCGTTCAGAAAGCAAGAAGTGAACTACAGCATAGGGCATTCTGGGTAAATACAACCAAAACAAATGTGTTAGCCTAGTGATAGCAGGAGAAATGGCTCGTGGTTTTTTTTTTACCAAAGACCAAAGAGAAATCCTACAAACGCTAACATCCATTTTTGTTTACATTTTGTGAAGAAGAAAGTTATACTCAGTGTCTTCTTTAAATGTTTTTGATTTGTTTCCTTCTCTGGTTCTTGGTGCAGCGCCCCCTCTGGTGAGGAGGGGAACAGGTTTTGCTTTTTGTGGTTTGTTTGGCACAGAGCAGCGTGAAAATGAACCGCAGCAGCTGAAAATGTAACAAATGTTGTAATTTTGTTTCCTAATCAAACCAAGTGTACCAGATTATGAGATGTAAAAAAAAACATTAGTCTCATCGGACCAAAGCCCATAATTCCAGTTACAAGCCGAGTTTATTAAACTCCATATGTTGATATTTGTGTTGCTACCGAACAGGATGGGATCTGCAGATGGTTATGAAAAGTTGGGGATCTTGAGGTGACAGTGAACTTTGGATTTGACTCAATTTGACCTTTCACCTAATAGCCAGTAGCTGTGTTTCCATATAACTGTACAATGTGACATTTGAAAAATAAATCTGCTTAATGGAAACACGGCATTTGAAAAGAAAAATCCTGTTTTTTCAAAAAAACATTTTGCGCCAAGATGAGTTTTATTTTTAATTTTTTTGGTTGTACTGAAATTAGTTTATTTCACAAAACTGCAAACTAAAATTATTTGCATCACAAGAGTCACATAATCAACAAGCAGATGTTGCCACTGGTGGAAACCACGAAGAAGACGACAACAGGAAGTGGTTGGAGGATGATGGCTCAGCATGTGTTTCTTTTTTTTTAACAATTTATCACATAAACAAACTTATTCATGTGTGATTTTGATTGTGTTTCTTATAATGGAAACACCGGAATTGTGTTTTTTGAACATTAGCAAAAATATTGACAAAGTTTTGCACTTATTTGTAATTGAAACACAGCCAGTGACTAAGAGAAATATATTAACAATTTAAGAATATATAAGCAGAAATTTAAGAATTAACTAATTAAAAGTTCTTATAAATTTGAAATCAGCTTTAAGAAGTGAAGACTAAATGAAAAAAATATTTAATTCCTCTTTACAGGGATCAATAAGGGTACTAATGAGGATTTTGTAAAATAATAATAATGTCTTAATGTTGCATTTATTTCCTGCACCATAAATCTGTCTGCGTAAAAGACGGATGGATATTTCAACATTTTACAGTGTGAGATCATACTGCTACAATAAAAATTGATTTATCTTAATGCCTTCTACTAGTGGGACCAATAAATGTGTCTGGAGCTGTAAAAATGCCATTATTATTGTTCATAGAGAATATAGATTAATGCAAACAGGCTGCAGAAGAAAAGCATCAAGAACAGCAATATTTTTGTTGCTGTTTCAACAGGCAGCCACTAGGTGTCGTAACGCCAGAGCCTGCTGGACAGGACTGAACCAGTTCAGTCTTAATAGGATTATGTTGTGCTAATCTACGATTGATATTCCCAAAAATAAATAAAACACGCCGGAGCCGTGAGAGGCAGAGTGAAGATAACGACTTTGATGAAACCAAACCAGTTAAAAGCAACATGCAGTAAAATATGATGCTGATTTTCCCCAAAAGAAAAATGTTGGATCTGCTGTCAGATAATACCAATTATCACACATTAATAATTAAATCTGAAGCTTGCAGCTGCTTAAGACAACAGGAGAATGAGTTGTTTTGATGGCTGCATGTATAAGAGAGAAGGATTTACGTTTCCTATGGAAAAAAAGTAATTTACTTGCGTCTACTTGGTCCAAAATGTAGAACAACTCACAATGAGATGAGAAATGTGTCAAACATCAGAGCTGGGTCCATCTTTAAATGTTTTCTACAGCTGGTAATCCATTTATGTAACTCATCCATTTCAGTGGCAGAAGGCTGGGATCAGAAATCTGCTCTGATTTGAAAACACACACACACACACACGCACACACACGCTAGTACAAAAAGATTAATATATCTGGTGTCGCTCATCTTCCTCTTGACAACAGTTCATAGCTTTCCTATGGGGTTAAAGGTCAGAGGAGTTTTCTGGTTGAAGAAAACTCCTCTGGCACCAAAAGCTGATGGAAAATAAAATTGTCACCTCCATACACTGCAAAAACACAAAATCTTACCAAGTAATTTTGTTAGTTTCTTGTTCAAATATCTTAGTACAGTTGAAGAATCTGTACTTACAAGTTAACTTTTCAGTAAGATATAGGTAATTCCCTAATATTAAGCAAACAAATACTAGTTCCACTGGCAGACTAGTTCACTTACAAGGCATTTTTCTCATGTTATTACATGGAACTTGTACTTTTTCATAAATAATAAAGAATTATTAACTTAAATGATTTATATTTTGCTTAAAAGTTATGTGTAAGTTATTTTTTTCTTACTTCAAGTGTACTAAGATATTTTCACTGCTTGACAATTACCGGCGCGTCTTTTCCTACAACACATCTTCCTTCCACTCAATTTTCTATTCAAATGTTTGGGTGCAGAACTCGGAACAACCAGCAACTCTGTAGCCAAAGGAAACCTTGAATACTTCACATTAATCACAAGACAAATTAAACGAGCTCAATAAATTCCAGTTCCAGTCTCAAATGTTCATTAGAATTTAAAGTTTATTGATCTTTAAGAACATGTTCTTGCATTATTATGTCATTACCATTTTATTACCTGAAAATGGTCTCAAAACAATAATATTATTGCGTATCGCAATAAATTTTGGGACAATTTATCGTCCAGAGAAATGCCTCATTGTGACAGGCCTCGGTGTGACTGTAAACATTGACTTGTGGAAGTGGCCAGCAGCTTATATGGATTTAAAGTGGCAGTGTGAAATAATATTAAACATCTTTTCACACCCATCAATCCATCCAGGATTGTTTTTGTGATTTTTTTGCAGTCACCATCACAGATTTTGTGGTGACAATTTGGAAATATTTGTAAAAAGTTTTTACAATATCTGTGCTAATGTATGATGTTAAATATGACTTTTTTTTTTTAAATTGCCATACCAATAACGGACTATAACTTGACATGAAGTTATAGTCCGTAAAGCTGAGGCAGCGGTCACTTAAACCAAATGTTTTTGACCAGTTTTGAGGAAAATTTTCAGTAAAATCAGAAAAAAATGTGGGGATTTTGTGTGAATTTTGTGGATTTGTGAAGAACTGGACGGACTCATCCATACAGCGGGCCAGATTTGGCCCCCAGACCTCAGGTTTGACACATGTGCCCTCAAACATCTCATTCTGAAAGGAGCGCCAGGAGTGAGCAGACTAAAAAACATCATCAAGAATGATTTTGTGCGTTTTGTGTAACCCATTCCTGTTTAAGGAAGCTTAATAACTCACCTTCAGCAGAAACTGACTAAAAATTGTCTAATTTTTTCAGGTTTAAAATGAACGAAGGACTAGAGAGCAACTCCACTCAACAGTACGACAACTGGACGTTTTATAACTCCACGGTGGAGTTCGTCACTCCCAGGAGGAACATCACGTATGTTGAATACTACCTGCACCAGCCGTCCACCGCCGCCATCTTCATCGTGTCCTACCTGCTGATCTTCCTGGTGTGCATGGTGGGAAACGGAGTGGTGTGCTTCATCGTGCTGAGGAGCAGAAACATGCGGACTGTGACAAATCTTTTCATCCTGAACCTGGCTGTGAGCGACCTGCTGGTGGGGATTTTCTGCATGCCCACCACTCTTCTTGACAACATCATTACAGGTGAGCAGAGTGTGAAACAGAGCCTGGACTGGGCTGCAGAGTTGCTAACACCAATTTTTTACCATCGATTAGGTTGCATAAGTCTGTCGTTTCCAACCGAGCTACAGAGATCATCAACATTTATCCATCCATCCATTTTCTAACACCCTTGTCCCCAGAGGGGTCGGGAGGGGTGCTGGTGCATATCTAACGTTCTGGGTGAGAGGCGGGGCAACACAGAGACAGACAGGACAAACAACCCTGCACACAAACACCTAGGGAGAATTTGGAGAGACCAATTAACCTGACAGCCATGTTTTTGGGCTGTGGGAGGAAGCCGGAGAGAGAACCCACCATGCACAGGGAGAACATGCAAACTCCGTGCAGAAAGACCCCGGGCCGGGAATCGAACCCAGAACCTTCTTGCTGCAAGGCAACAGTGCTACCAACTGCGCCACTGTGCAGCCACACATCAACATTTATCTGATTCAAATTACTGGAAAGAAAATATGACTGCTATAAATTTAAACAAGCAAGTAAAACTCAACATGTTTAGGTCTCTAGCAAGCAGATTTTTGGCAGCGTACCTAAAATTATACTCAAGTGAAAGTAGCACAACTTCAATATATCTTTTCTGAATTAAAGGTAAAATTAGCCGACCAAAAACTTACTCAAGCAAGAGTAAAAAAAGTATTTGGTGAAAAGTTTGCTCAAGTACTGAGTTACTGATCAAATTATCAATCATTTAATATTTACAAATTACATCATCGGACGGATCAAAATATAAAGTTAAGTGGAAATTTTGGTATTTTAAGAACAAAAATGACAACAATTTATATAAATAACACAATCAGGCAAAATAAGTCTTTTCTTTCAGTAAAACATTTATAAAACTTTAATAAAAACTGCAGGTTTGTCTGGTGGATTTTTGGCTAAAACATGTTTGTTTTTCAATCAGTGGGAAGAAAATCCAGAATTTTTACTCAAGAGTAAAAATACTTCGTAATTAAATTACTCAAGTAAAACAAAAAAGTACAGCATAGTAAAAATACTCCTAAAAGTACATTTTCCAAAAACGCTACTTAAGTAAATGTAACCACCCAAATCTGCTAACAAATATTGAATGAGGCCAAATCCAGAACAAGGACAGGAAGTAACGGTGTGTTTCTAACGAAAGCATGATGCCGTCAGAAGTGCAAAATATTAACTGAATCCTGTTGAGGAAACAAGTGTGTTTTATTCTTTTTTTTTACTAAAATAACTTGCAGGATTCTGGGCTTCAAAGGAAAAATATTTTACAGGTTTGAACAACTTGCATTCAGAGAGTAAGAGGGCTAAAACGCCTCATCTGATCTGACGTTGTGAGAGTTTTCATCGTAACATTTCATTTCCATATTTAACCTCAGATTCTCTGGTGGATTCTCCGTTCAGCAGCCGTTAAGCCGGAATGACGTCTTAATTAACCTTTGGACTCTGCATGTGACGGTTCTCAGTCACATTCATCCTCTGCTTTTACTACAGACATGTTAAATTTTAATCTGCGCAGCAGTAATCCTTAACCAGGAGAATGTGTGTATAACGATACTTTTCAAATGTCTGAGGCTTTAATGCGGTAAGGAATAAAGATTTTATTTTTTTTTTCACGTTTGTACTGACCTGAAAACAAAAATTAAGATTAAGTGATTTAAATTAGAAGTAATGCTGAAGATACATTTGATATTGGGATTATTACACTGCAAAAACACAAAATCAAATATTTTCAGTCTAGTTTCTAGTGAAAATATCTTAATACACTTAAAATGAGAAAAAATTAACTTCTGCTGGCAAAAGGAAATTTTTCTCATGTTAGTAATGTAAGTAAAATAATCTGCCATTAAACCTAGAACTTTTTCTTAAGGAATTATTTATTTAAAGTGAGTTCCTATATCTTGCTGAAAAGTTGCTTATAAGTTAGTTTTGTCTTACTTCAGTGCAGTAAAATATTTGCATTTAGACAAAAAATACTTGTTAAATTTTGGGTTTTTGCAGTGCAGGAGTACCAGTACCACCAGTGATTTTGGTAATAATTAATTGTTAACTAAGAATATTCTTCCTACAGCAGCAGATTAGGAATATTTTAGATAAAAAAAAAAAAAAAAAAAGAGTAAATTTCTGCTAAAAAATTCAGAAATTTTAAGATTAATCTCAGAAATTTTCTAGACAAAAAAAACTGCAAATTTTTGAGTTTGAAAAGTAAAATATTAGCTAGAAAAACAACTCAGAATTTTTTAAATTAATCTCAGAAAAAAACCTTGGAAATTTCTGAGTTTCAAAAGTAAAAAATTCTTGAATTTTGACAGAAATTTAACGTTAAAGTTAACGTGGGATACAAATGCAGAAAATGTGAGACATTTGGGGAAAAACGGGGGCGTGGGAAAAATGGCTGACTTTTTGGTTTGTGTTTTTAGTTTAATTCTGGTGTTTTGTTTTACTTAGTTTTATTTGCTGTTTTTTTTCTTACCTTTTCTCTGATGTCTAAATGATCCTTCTATGGCGTCATCAACTTATAACCATTGAAACATTTTTTACTTTTTTGATTCTCTACAACGTACAGATGCTTATTTTGCACCTTATAAATGGTGTGTAATAAGAACCATAAAAAATAAATAAATAGATAAACCGTTATATTTATAAAAAAAAATTTCCATGCTTTTTACTAGAAAATTTATGAGATTAAGCTAAACATTTCTGAGTTTTTCTCTTGCAAATTTTCAACTTTTTAGCAGAAATTTTTTCCTTCTTCTTTCTATCTACAATTGCCCCAAAACGCTGTCGCACATTTCTTCTGGAAAAACATACGTAAACAGGAGGTTAAGTTTGTCTACATATTCCCGTGTTGAGGATCATCGGACGCCTCCTGCTGATGTAAATCTGCTCTGATGTTCTGGAGGAAAGACCAAATGATCAGCGCAAACATGGCGTCTCTGATGCGTTCCCGACAGTCTGCGGTGATCGAAGCGAACCGAATCCCTGCCGGGAGCTGAACTTTTGAGATGTGATGGAGGAAAGCGTCTTCAGCGAAAACGCCAAGGGTTTTCACGCAGTCTGCTAATTTTACCCGACAGCTGTTTGTTGAAGTCACACATCTCCCATGATCCTCTGTGGCAGCGGCGGCGACGGTTCGCAGGCTTTATGCTGGTTGTCTGCAGGAGCTGCTGGGCTTTCTCACTCTTTTTAAGACGACACAAAAAAGTATGTGTTAGATGTTGCCGTGGCGACTTGCAGCAGGTCAGTTTGACAGGTGAATGTATACTCATCAAAGCTGATATCAGCTTATTAATTTCCCCTAGAAACTGATTGAAATGATCAGTTTTATAATAATTTGCTAAGTCAAAAACTTTATCCAAATTCTGTCTTAGGTATGAATAAAACAAATAAAAGGAAAACAAACAAAAACACCTAAATGTCAGAAGTTTGATGATATCAAATTTAAATAAAATGTATTATTATCTGTATTTGTACACTGGAAAAATGAAAAAATCTCAAGTATTTTTATCTAGTTTGTGGTACAAATGACTTAGTACATGTAAAATTAGACAAAACTGCTTACAAGTAACTTTTCATTGTTTTAAGTCAATAATACCTTAATATTGATGTAAGTATTAGACGTGTTTCCGCCTTGAAGAACCAAACATTTCAACTTTTCCACTCGTCTCTCCGGCATCCTTGAACTTGGATTAGAAATAAAAACGGCAGATTTCATTATCGGGACGTCCATTATCTGAGTTAGCAGTTCTGCAGCAAATACTGTGTTGTAACAGTTCAAAAATCAAGAAAATATCATTTAAATAGGAGAGTTTTCAACCAGGCCAGCATCTTAAATATGCAGGATCTGATCCATTTTCCATAGCAACGTAATAAATGCAGAGCTGCATGGAAGTGAAGTCGCAGCTGCTAATTGGCCAATTGGTAGAGACACACGACACAAACATGATCAGCTTTTAAAGTTATTGTGTTAAACGATCATTTATACCATTTAAAAATAATATAGTGGTAATAATGGCATAATAGTACAAGAACACATTCTCAATAAACTTTAAATTTTAATGAACATTTAACTCTGGAACTGGAAGATATTTTAAATATCCAAAATAAATAAACAAAACAACAGAAACAACAAATAAAATGAATTATGGAGTCAAACAAAACTGTCCTCAAAAAATAGTCGAGTCCAAAGTAACAGACTGAAGATTTTTATGATCCAGTTTTTGTAGAGAAAAATCATGCAAATGGAAGTTATTGAGGTTATTTGAATTTACTCTGCGATTAAATGCTTTTTTGCGACAGGCTTAGCCACGATTTATCTCCAGAACCTTCTGACTTCAGGTCAACTACGCGCCGCTCTAAGGGAAACTCAGAAAACATTTTTCCTCTGAGTGTTATCACCAACTTCACAATCTCACAGCAACATCACTTAAACATCTTTTTACCATAGAGGTTGTGACAGCAGCCGTAAAAAAACAGATCAGGAAGAGCAGAAGAACTCGTGAGGCTTCACTATCTGCGCCTCATGAATAATTCACTGCATTTGATGGGATGAACCCAGGAAGCACACATGAAACCTTCCTGGGCATTGATTTTCCTGAAGCAGGCCTGCAGAAAAATGCGACTTTTACCGCAGGAGAAGTGACTCACTTTGGTTGTTTTTACTGTAAAATTTATCAGACATCATGTAAAACAATAAAACGGTGCAATCTTCCAAAAAAGATTCATATTGTTTAAAACAAGCCATTAAAAGCTGATGGAAATGAACTAGTGACGTCATGACATCAGTCTGAACGCCTTTGGCATTTCTGCTTAATGTCGATCTTAAGACTAATTGCCTTATTTCTCTCATAAGTGACTAATTATTGCCGTTCAGCCTGAACTCTTTTACACATCAGGCATGAATGCACACAAGGTTAAAAACTGATTTCATTAGGGCTTAAAAGCCTCGTGGAAGAGGCACAACACTTTCCGTTTTACGTTTTTTGTGAAACTTTTGATGTTGCCGTTTAAACATGTAGCGGATCAAAGCCTCTCGTTGTAACCCGGAGCGCTAATTCAGAGCTGGGAAAGCGTCTTGGCAGAAACTTCATCACCTCCTTTTGGCAGTGAAATAATAAACAAACACTGCAGACATGAGTTTACAGCTTCCCCCCCCCACATCCGCTCATCTCTTTGTCTTTTTTACCACCACTCCTTCCTACAACACGTCTCTCTAGTTCCCGATTTTGGTGAATGTGATTTAATTCTGGCATAAAACGCAGTAAGCTTGATTAATTATCACTAATGTCCCTTTGATAATTGTATTAGAAAAGCAATATGCTAGGGTTGAAACAATTAATAATCATTTTTTTTAAATATTTGTCAACTGATTAGTAATCGATTAATCATTAACTGGAGTATACAGACTCAAAAATGGACGTTTGGCTAAAGAACGACACTAAAAGCAGTATTTAACTAACTGTACAAAAATATATACATTTTGCATTTAAAGATGAAGACAAAAACTGTAAAAAAAAACAACAAAAAAAAGAAAACAACCTTTGTCTGTAAATATCCAGAACTCATCAAGTGGCATCATTTTAGCTTCACCTGGTTAAAAAAATCCTATTAAGCAGATTTTTTCTCCAGTTACTAATTGGTTGTTAATATGTATAAAAAATCTGATATTTTTTTGATATTTTATCGATAAGTCCAGCAGAAAGACACAAACTCTTCGCATGTTCATGTTAGAAATACTTTTTTAGCTGCAGATACGTCTTTTACCACAAATGATCAAACGTTCACTATGTTGTTGCATTTTAGGCAAAACTTTTTTTTTCCTTCTTGAATAATTTATTTGCGTTTTTTATATATTTCTAATATTGTATAAAATCGTCAGACTAATCAAGACTCGCTTACTAAAATAATCTCCAGCTCTACACGGTTTCAGAAACTTGTGAAATTGAAAAAACGGCGCAAACACAAACGTACCCTGGTGCATGAAACTGTGCAAATCCAAACTCGTCCGATAAATATGGAAACGATGGCGCACATGATGGCGGGAGTATCATCACTGAACCTTTTCTTTTAATGCTTGAGAAGCAGATTCCTGTTACAAACATGACATGATCATGAGGAAATGCCAAACATTCAGTTATGCAGGTAAATGTAACGCGCTTCGAGGGGAGAAGAGAGAAAGTCAGAATATCAGCAGGAATCTTTTGTCTAGTTTCTAGTTTTTATGTCTCAGCACCCTTGAAATAAGACAAAACTAACTCACAAGTAACTTAGGAGCTTGTTTTAAGTAAATAATGCCTTAATAATTCAATTGGCAGATTATTTTACTAATAAGACGTTTTAAGTGAACTAATTTGCCAATGGACTCCCCCTAGTGGTCGGAGGACTCCTGATTTGTGGAGCGAGTTTTCAAAATGAATTTTCCCAATTTGTTTTCATTTCCTATGGTTTCAGCATTTTATTGTTTGCATTTGTCTTATTGTTGGTTTTTGCTTCTGTTTTTCTGTTTGCTTTTTTGTGTTTATGTGTGTTTTCACACATCATTTGTGTGATTGCAGCGCGTTTCGCCTGTTGTAATTTTTACTTTGTACTTTTCAGCTCCTCTCTTATTACTTCCAATCCACATTTTGTGTAAAAACAAAAAAAAAAAGAGGAAAACCAGCTGACTGCATCTAAATAAGTTATCAAATAAGCAAACATGCTCATGTTTAGGGTGGGCATTTATTGCATCATTTATGATTTGTTCTGATAAATTTCTAATAATGGGAATTTTGATTTATTTGTGTTATGAATCAAAATGAATGATGTTAAAAAAACCCTGTGCATTTAGTTTTTTTGTGTGTTTTGTCTACTGTTTTTTTCAATGAGAGCAACAATAAATACCAATAAATTTTAAGAAATATATGCAGCTACTTTGCAGTTCAGTGACACAAATCAAACTTCTTTCTGTGACTGGTGTCCAGGTAAATTACCTACAAAATTAGTAATAAATATTTTTTAGCGTCACTTTTGGAATCACAAAACATTGTGATAAAACTTTACATTTATATCGCCCATACTTGTGCATCAAATGTCACCTTTGCTTATGTATTTCTAAAATTAGCTCATATTTAGAGGAAAAAATTAAAGGAAGTCAGGAAAAAATTTGGAAAAAAATGAGACAAAAGAAAGAAAAAGACTGAGGCTCACTGGGTGGAGTAGCAGGCCGAAGGTTAAAGGTTCAATTCCAGCTTCTTCCTGTCAATCTTCCCTCATATTCAAGGCACTGAACCCCAAGTTGCTCACAGGTCGGTGTATGATTGGATGGATATGGCTGTAATCTATATCGTACTCTAAGATCTCTTAGAGTACGACTAGAAAAGTAACATGAAATCTCGGTCTATTTGCCACTTCATTTAGCTGCAGAGAAGACTCCAACACCTTTCATATCTGAGCAAGATGCTAGCAGAAAAAGCAGTGGCGTGAAAAAAGAGGTCAAGTTGAAGCAGACGGCGCCTTGAGAGGAAAAACAGGCACATCAAGGACTCAGCAAGCAGAAGGCAAAAGGCTTGTTTACGTCACAGAGATCAGAAACCGAGTAAGTCAAAGGAATCAGATAATCAGAAACGGGAAGAGCTCATCAGCAGTCCAGCTGCTCTTCATCTGGACGCTTCGTGATGAAAGACTCCTGTTCTCTGCCGCGCTTCAATGCGACGGCGTCCGAGTGGCCGGCGACGAAAACAACGCTGTGATGTTTGGAAACAGAAGGTTTTTCATCTGGATGTCAGAGCAGATCGTCGTCTGTCACCAGTCAAAGGCCCGGGTGTCCAAACTGTGGGCCGGGGGCCATTTCTGACCTCCAGACTCCAACCGTCCATTTCAGTTCAAGAGCGACAAAGCTGGTTGATGCAGACGCAGTTAAAAAATCTTATTACTATGAGCTACAACTAAAAATATTTGTCTTTTAACAACCACAATTTTTATGTTCCGTTTAATTTCATGGTAAATGGAACCACATCTGTCTGGTTTGTCTACTCAAAACCAGAGTTTAGTGTCACAAATCTGATTTTAACTACAAAATTTAACTTTATCCAAGTTTTTATCATAAAACTTGGATAAAAACAGCAAAAGGTTTCAACGTAAGAAAAAACAGTCTTAATGTTAAAAAAGGTTACATTTGTCTTTAGGATCTACGACTTACACATTCTGTAACTACTGAAGTTTAGTTGTTTCAATAAAGCTTAAGTTTAAAAAATAAAAAATTACAATACGTCTTTACTTTTTATGCTTTTTCTTGACCGGTGAGGTTTTTTTTTTGTTTTGTTTTTTTTTTTTACTCGGGGTGTAGCTGAAAATTTGAGAGAGAAAAACTCAAATTTTGAGATTAATCTTGGAAATTTTGTAGAAAAAAAAAAAACATGTAAATGTCCGAGTTTGAAAAGTTCAAACTTTTCTACTTTTCAAACTCAGAAATTTTCTTGTTTTTACTAGAAAATGTCTGAGATGAATCTCAAACATTTAGAGCTTTTTTGGAGGACATTTGCTATTCCATTCTTTTAAATATATATATATATATATATATTTATATCTACAGCAATTTCTGAATGTGAACTCAAAATTCTGACTTTTCAAAGTCAAAATTCTGAAAAAAAGGTTAATTTTTTTTGTGGCTTTTCTGTGCGTAGCTGCTACGATACCTTAAGGTCTGTGACACTGATGTGACATTTACCTGAATCGTCTCTTTATCACAGTTGATATGAATGTTTGTGCTGCAGTTCATAGTGCTGAGCAGGAAGTAGGTGAACTGTTTTTATATTTTGTGTTTAAAATTTAAACAATGTTAGTCATCATACATAAAACCCTGGAAGTGAATTTCTTTTTCCAATGAGTGAACTAGAAGAAAATGACCAGATGAACCAATCCCAGAATGCATTGGAGCTGCAGCAGCTGCAGTGTCAACAACTGAGAGAAAAGCCAAGCAGTTCAGTGGGAAGAGACGGACTCTGGAAGCAGAGCCAGAGACTTTTCTGCTGCTCACGATTAAAAACGGGAAAGGTATTTCTCATTCCGCTGATTTAGCCGAAGGAAACAAAATAAAGTTTGAACTTCTTTCAGAAATGATGCAGACTTGAAACAAGCAGAAACACTAAAACTCTTCTCCACCGGCTGCACTGTGCTCATATTTCACCAGGACACAATGTTCACATGCAGTCCTTTTATTAATTTGAATATTAATGAAAACATATTTTATTTTAGTAACTCAATCCTCACAGTGAAACACGTTCTAGATTAATTACCCAGGCTGGTGTTTTCAGGCTCTTTGTAAATTAAGGGGATTTTCTGCACACAGCTAATAAAAATATGACACATACAGGGGGAGAAATATGAAAAAATCACCTTTTTTAGCCACTGCCTTACAGAGCACCCCTACCACAAACAACTCCTCCAGACTAGCGGCAGCATCGATTACCTAACCAATTTTAAGCTGCTAGTTTACTCAAAGTAACACTCAGGTTTCCTCATGTTAGCATGGAGTTCTAACACACTTATGCATTACTGTAAGTGAGTTACTGATTTTTATTTACCTGTTAACAGACAGTTATGTATGACAGCGTATTATGGCCATTGCATATAAGGAGTACATTTCTGCCAAATTTAAAGTTTAAAAATTCTGCAAAAATGAAAAATGTAAACTTCTGAAACTCGGAAATTTCCAGTTTTTTTCTACAATTTTTTTTTTAGATTAATCTCAAAATTTTGGCACAAATTTTTGACTTTCCAAGCTCAGAAATTTCCACATTTTTCTCAAATATTTTTGAGATTAATCTGAAAGTTTCCATTTGCTTTACTTTATAATTTTAGATTTCTGGGGCTCAGAAATTTCCATGTTTTTGAGATTAATCTCAAAATATCAGTTTTTATTCTTGCAAATTAATGACTTTTGGAGCTCAGTCAATAAGCTCCAAATGAGAAAAATGTTTCATGATTTTTTTCTAGAAAATTTGTGAGTTTTGTGGGGAAAATTTACTTTTCTTTTTTTTTTTTTTTTAATCTTCTAAGCCCATAATTCCCTGTCGTAAATTTGAGAGCAGCAACGATCGTCTCCATTGGCCAACATTTGTTGCAGCGCTGAGTTGCCATCTTGCTGGTACGCCCCCTGGTGGCGAACTGCTGCAACTACATGCTTACTGCCACCTTCAGGCTCAACAGGAGAAGTGCAGCTTGATAAATAATTTTTATATTAAAACAAATAGTTTTCGATTTAAATAAAATAAATTAAAAGGAAGGAGGTGTCCATCATCTATTCAGTCACATTGGTATATAAAGAGATGTATATTTTTTATTTATTTATGGGATATTTGTTCTTCTATTATCTTCTGGCAGAATCCAAAATAAACATGGCTTAAGATGAGAATGAACTGTTCCCTGTCCCTGACGAGGGTCACCAGGGCCGGTTTGTTAACTGTGTGTTTAAAAATAATATTCCTCTCTACATACAGCTGTTATTAAAGAGTAAAACCTGAGGCCACAGTGGTTCGTATTCTAAGGTGTTGTAAAGGGACTCTGGCACAAGCCTGATTGAAGTTCCCTCTTTTGAAAGGGATTACAAAGATGAATGTGTTGCTCTGAGATTCTTAAGCTTCCTTTAGAAAAACGGTGAAAAAGAAGAAATGGAAGGGGAGGACGAAAAGCCCAAAGACGAGGTGAGAGCGAAGAAAATGCTAAACAAAAGCTCCTTTCAGACTCACAAAAGATTTCCTCCAGCTACTTTTAAGCACTACAAATTCTACAATTTACTTTCTTTAGCAAGAATACAAACAACGCACAGCGACGAATCCCTGCAGAAATCAGAGGCGAACAGCGATGAAGACTCCCACACTGCTCAGCGGCTGCCACTCGGTTTGCTGCAGCGTTTCTGTGTACAAATCCCTTCAGACAGGAAACGCTGATCAACGCTCCAAACCGACACTCAGTTCCAGAGAAGAGGAGTTATCCACCATTTCTTTCTTTTGTTGCTTATCATTACTGAGAAGATAAACATAAAAACATCACACAAACTTGTAACTAACAAACTAAGTTTGAACTTAAAAACAATAAATCGTGCAAATGGAAATTATTGAGTTTGTTCTAGTTTATTGTGTGATTATTCATTGTGACAAACCTACTTAGTCTCTAGTGAATAGACTATTTTCTAAAGACTATAGAAAATAATATTATCCAGTATTAGTACAATACTGGATAATATTATCCAGTGGATAATACTGAGACTGCAAAGTAGGATTTCTTGTTATATTTATATATTTAGACTTATAAGTCTAAATTTATAAGAATTTAGACTTTTGACTGAAGATGATTTGGAAAGTTTTATACAGGAACATCTTAATAAACAACAAAAAAAAAAAACTGAAAGTGTTTTGTTTTTGTTTTATTTGTCACAAACTGTTCAGAAAGTGAAAAGTTAAATTCCCACACGGGAGAATTTGAATATTAAAGACCAACAAAATCCAGGAATATTTTTGCTCAACTCTACAGTCAATGCAGGCAAAAGCAGAGGATCTTTTTGGATGAGTTAATGCATCAACTTGCCCAACTGTCCAAGTCAAAAATATTGCGCTGATTTATGACGTCACATTCTGAAGGGTTTTGAAACGGCTCATTTTTCAGACACCAAAAAACATTAACTTATTAAAAATCAGCTGAGTGTTTTTTTTTTTTTTAAGCAGCAGAAACTAAATGGAAATACCAAAATATGCTAAATGTAATTTTGCATAATAGATCCCCTTTAAACCTACAAGGCACTGATGTCATCTCTGATTTCTGGACCAGTTTCTTGACTCTGACATATTTCTTAAATGCAAATGCAATTTTTAAGATCCTTTTATTTAACTAAGCCCATAATTGATTGATTACACTTGATGCCAAAATCCAGTAAGACTGCAAAGTAGGATTTCTTGTTATATCTGTATTAAATGCTTCCAATCTTAGCTTTATTTAACAATTAATTTACTATGCATTTTATTTTTGTAAAACCTGAACATTTTTATATCTGATTTTGCACCTTACTTGCAGAGGGAAGGACAGGTTTAGGTAAAAACAGACCATAACCTCCATTAAACCCCCACCAAACGTGACATTGCTACAACACTTTTAAGAGTTTTAGGCCTCAGCAGGTAATGGTCTCTATTAAAACTGAATGCTTGCCTCACTGAACCATAAGTGCCCCATTATGAGTCATAACTTGTGCTTAAGAGCGTTTCTGTCGTCTGTTTGAACAGGTTCTCTGCAGCAAACGAGCTAAACGTCATTTTTCTGTCAACAGGATGGCCGTTTGGAAGCCTGGTCTGCAAAATGAGCGGCATGGTTCAGGGGATTTCAGTCTCAGCCTCCGTCTTCACGCTGGTTGCCATCGCAGTTGACAGGTAATGGTTTATTTTTTCCACTGATGGCTTTTTACTAAACAGAGGCTGATCTTAAAAAATAAAACGAATCATTGTGACAAATAAAATGAATAAAAACTGTCTAAAGTTGCAATAAAAACAACAACCGCCCCCTGAACTCTGAACAAACAGAAAATGCAAAGAAAAAAAATGATAGAAGACATCTTAGATTTGGCTAAAAATTGTTTTAAAAAATAGCAAAAATATGAATTATTATAAATAAGCTTCAGCCTGCATGTCTCCAAAAGATTTCTGTCTTAGATCTTGGCAAAAATAAAGTGCACCCAGTTTTACTTATAAGTGTTTTTAATAAAGCTGTTCAAGTCTTTACTAGGTTTCAATTTGGCTTAACTGTACAAAAATAACTGAAAATATTAAGAGTGTACATGAAAACCTTAATACACATCTTTAGTTTCATTAAATAAAGACGGGAATATGTCAGTAATGATGTTACTGGTGCTGCACATCAATTTGTTAAGCATCAGGATGTGATTTCTGATCCATTTAATGTCCGTTATTCAACTTCAATAAACGTTATTCACTGGTGACGAACACAAAAGACAGCCGTCTTTCCAGAACATCCCAGAAAACTGAGGCTGCAAAACGTTCAGAGAAGCAGCCAGAAAAGGAAAACAATCAAAAAAAAAATCTCTACAACCTCATAAACAGTAAAGTTTACGACTTATTAAGATGTTCTTAATTAGAACAAGACTGAACAAGTGCGACTTGTTATGACAAGTTTTCTGGAAAGAATGTACGCCCTAAAAGCTTTAACCTTTGATTTACAAACTTGAATCTAAGAGAACATTCAGGAAGTGGACTACAGCACAAAGGATTCTGGGTAAATGTAGCCAAAACAAACAGGCGTGTTTGTTAGCAGGAGAAAAACCAACGACTGCAGCAGAAAGCTCAAGTTAGTAACTGTTAGATAAATAAAGATGAGATATTTTATAGTTAGTTTTTTTTGTCAAACAGTAAACTGCATATCAGTTTAAGTTTAAACAAAACAAGGTTAAAATAATTTAACTACAACAACCAGTAAATACAAAAAAAGAAAATACAACATGGTTATTATAAAAGGTATAAGAAATAATTAAAATGAATGAATTAACTAATTTTGTGGTGGTTCATGAACGACCTAGATACAGGATCTGTTGCCATGACAGTCAACAGTTCAGGGTTTGACCTTCGACCTTAGTAGCCTCACTATATCTGCCTATTCCCTGTCTAACTGTTGCGAAAAAGGGAAGCTAGCGCCACAGAACCCCCCCAAAGCCAACTGTCCCACTGCATAGATTAAGTCAAAGCGCCGAGTCGCATCAGAGGACAAAATGGAGGGCAGGGCGACCAGAACCGTGAAGCTTGAAAATGACAGCCGGTCTCCTCGGAGGTCAGGTGTCCAGTGATGTCACTGTCATTATGTGGAACCCCTGGAGGACGTCAGCGCCTCCGGAAAGGACACATTACCTCCAAAACGTGGCGTCCACGATTCAAAGTCACCTCACCAGGCAGACGACCAGCAGCGTCAGACAGGAAGGGAGATGAAGAGCAGCTATTAGCTGTGCAGCTATTAGCTGCTATAAAGCTGTGGCTAAGAGTGCAGACTGACAAAAGCTGCGACTCTTCATTTAACTTAAACCTCAGTGATTAAAGATTTAAGACTTTTGCTACTCAGTTATTGATCTAAAAAATACTATTAATTAATTAATAGACAGTGCTTTTTTAGCTGCTAAAGGAATGCTGTGTTATTGCATTTTAGCCAATAATTTCTTATTTAAAAGAGAAATTGAATTATTAGTTAATTTGCATCTTCTATTGCTTTTCTAATATTATGAAAAAAATTGAAAAATTTGCAAAACGTGGCAAGTTTTTATCTGATTAATCAATTAATTGATAGAATAATCAGTAACTAAAGTAATCGTTAGTGACGTTGATGTGTATTTGCTTGATGATTGCATTTGACAAAATTAAATGTTTATTTCTTGTTTTATTATTAGTATGATATTTTTATGATGTCAAGCAATTTGAACTGCCCCTCACTGCAAAAACGCACAAAATCTTACAGAGTAACTTTTGTCAAGTTTATAGTGCAAATAGAAACACTTGAAATAAGACAAAACTAACTCACAGGTAACTTTTCAGCAAGAAATGTGAGCTTGTTTCAAGTAAAAGTGAAAAACCATCGGCAGATGTTTTATCTGAAATAATCCACCAAACTTTTTAATCAATATAAGGGAATTTATTACTTAAAACAGGCTCATGTTTCTGGCTGAAAAGTTATTTGTAGGTTACTTTTGTCTTATTTCAACTGTACTAAGACATTTTCTCTAGAAACTAGAAATGCTGTCAGATTTTGTGTTGTTGCTGCTGAAATGTGCTTCAAATAAGCTCGACCCAATCAGAACCTCCTTCTCCAACCCTGCAGGTTCCGATGCATCGTCTACCCATTCAAGCAGAAGCTCACCATTTCCACGGCGTCGCTGATCATCGTGGTAATCTGGGTCCTGGCCATATCCATCATGTGTCCGTCCGGTGTGATGCTGCAGGTGACCAAGGAGCACACCGTCCGCGTCTTACTGGGCTACGACAACCAGACCAGTCCCTTCTACTGGTGCAGAGAGAACTGGCCCAACCAGGAAATGAGGAAAATCTACACCACCGTCCTGTTTGCGAACATCTACCTTGCCCCTCTTTCGCTCATCGTGATTATGTACGCCCGGATTGGGATTACGCTCTTCAAAACCGCCGTTCCGACGGGAGGAAAGCCGGGCGCCGACAACCGCCACGGCGTGTCGAAGAAGAAGCAGCGGGTGATAAAAATGCTCTTGATCGTCGCCCTGCTCTTCATCCTCTCCTGGCTGCCGCTCTGGACCCTCATGATGCTGAGCGACTACGCCAGCCTGACGGAGCAGCAGTACAGGATTATCAACATTTACATCTACCCCTTCGCTCACTGGCTGGCCTTCTTCAACAGCAGCGTCAACCCCATCATCTACGGCTTCTTCAACGAGAACTTCCGGCGGGGTTTCCAGGCCGTGTTTAAGATCAGCCTGTGCGCGGCGGACGGTCAGCGCAGGAAGAGCTACTCGCACAGGCTGCAGGGCAACTCGGTGCTGCCGGCCAACAACGTGCAGACGTCCGTGGAGCCCATTTCGCTCAACAGCCTGGACAAGAACGCTTCCAGGCGGATCCACCAGGTTCCTGAGCGGGAGCTGGTGATGGAGGACCTGGAGCAGGGGTCCGGCAGCAGCGGCGGCGTGACGGCCGTGTCCATCTGATGACGCGCCTTTTCTTAGTTGTTATTTAAGGATGTTTAAAATTCGAATCTGCTGTGCCTACGTAAAACAACACATCCAAAATGAACGGGGCTTAAATGGTGACTAATAATTGTTTTCAGTATAGACTTAAAATGAAAAAGAGAACACAGGAAAACCAGTTTAAATTAGGGACGCACCATTTTCTTTCCACTTCCGGTACCAGTATCTGAGGTTTAGTATTGGCTGATACTGATCTGATAAACGGTTCTGAACTGACTTAAAACATTTCTTAAGACATAAATGTACCTATTTGATAACCTGCACCAGTACAGTACCCTTAAATACACCAACAGCTTCACAAGCTTGTCCAGACATGTAAAAACAACATTAAAGGGGCAGTGTTATGTAAAGTCAACGTTTTTAAGCTTTTTATTATGTTATAATGTTAGTCCCTCATCAAAAACAAACCTGGAGTTTTGTCTTGATTCTTTCATGCATGTTTGAGAAATCATTTGGTCTCCATGGCAACCCTTCAGCTATGTAAAATGGCTGGCTGGACCTAGCCCCGCCTTCAAGGACAAAGCTCCTCCTCAGAGTTGGAAGTTTCCAGGCTACTGAGCCTCTGCCTCACCCAGCAGCCCTCTCTCTCTCTCTCAGCTCCTTCAGACTAGCCAGCAGCAATTAGCAAAAACCTCTGCTGAGCTCATTGTAGGAGCCACTTCTCAGAGCAACACCTTGTAAAGGGTTAATAGAGGAGCCATGTTGTGATGACTTCCTGAAGGTGGAGCATCAGAAAAAATCAGGAGTTTTTAAAGAGACAGAGGCCCAATTTTAAGGCGTTAAATTACAAAGACAAATTTCTTTTACGTCATATTTGACATAAACAGCATTTTTATAACAATTGGGACTGACTTAGTTTCTTTATTGCGCCATAAAACGGCTCCATGTGACAGGAAAACATAATACTACTCCTTTAATTTGTTCAGTCAGTGCAATTAAGAGTTTAACAGCCGATGTAAAATAAATAGTAAAGAAACTGGCAAAAACAATATGTTGATCATTTCTTAAATGGTTCAGGAAGTACAATTAGGAACTCTAAATATGATGTATAATAAATAATAAAACATGACTTTGCTCAGAGCACAAAGCACAGAATTATACCGAGTAGATCTGCCCTGATGGATCGGCCACATCGACGCTGATAACCGATTTTTTTTCAATATCGGGACCGAAACAGATATTAATATCGGATCAGTGCCTCTGTAGTTTAACAGTTACATTTATTCTTCTGAGTGAACAACCTACCTCTGCTGTTTACTCTTGAACACATTTACAACGACTGGTGTAAACAGAGTATTCTCTCTTTGGTTAATATTTAATAACCATTTATTGGGGGAAACTTAAAGCTCGTTGTGCCATTTGTATCGTAACTGTCACTTTAGGTAAAACTAGAAGACTGCTTCCTGATAAAAGTTTGCGTTTTATTGAATAATAAAAGCAGTGAGCATTTATGGGCTGAGACACCTGCAGAGCAGATTTCAAGAGTTTGAATGAAACATTTGATTTTGGTTCTAGCATCTGAGTTATGCAGTGAATCAGAGATTTTCTCATTATTAAAGAGAAGATTGAAAGTAGATTGTGAAACGTTAACAACGTTTATTTTACAGTGGAGCCCAGTCTGTTTGTTCAAAGTATTTTCATCCACATAAGAACCAAAACAGCGGATCCAATTTGTCACCATCTGATGGGGTCGGACGATGGACGCAGCTAACAGAACACAAAGTTAATCGGGCCTGACAAACAGTTAGCGATTCCCTGTGACTGGGTCGCCGAAACTATGCAGCAAACGGACGGGAGCGTCATGAATGGGACAGGAAGTGAGACATGGCGACAAAATACAAGCTAAAATGTTTTACTTTAAAAAAAATGTAAAAAAAAAAAAAGCAGAGTAACTTCATAAAGGCGAATTGCTTTGTGGTGCTAAACTGTTCACACCGAAGTCTGATTGTGGTTGCATTTAATTGATAATATGAACAAACATGCAAAAAAAGTTGGATTTCAGAAAATAAAAGAAAAAATTTGAATTGACCTGCTGTGTGATTGTAACACCGAGTTTCTCACACATGATTGGCTGATTTGCTACTTATGCAAATTTTCAATCTCGTACCTAATAAAGCGGCCAGTAAATATTCCAGCACTTAAACACTTAAAATGTTATTTATAACTAAGTCATTCAAACTATTATAATATTCACTCAATCTTATAGTTTCATGATGACAATCATGTTTTTGGAAAAACCAATAATCTGCTGATGACGCTCAAATTAAGTTGTTTTCATCCACCCACCCATCCATCCACCCATCCACCCACCCACCCATCCATCCACCCATCCACCCACCATCCATCCACCCACCCATCCATCCACCCATCCACCCACCATCCATCCACCCACCCATCCATCCACTCACCCATCCATCCATCCATCCATCCATCCATCCATCCATCCATCCATCCATCCACCATCCATCCACCCACCCATCCATCCACTCACCCATCCATCCATCCATCCATCCATCCATCCATCCATCCATCC
>CAEGAE010092422.1:0-19824 GCA_903067095.1 Girardinus metallicus | reverse complement strand
AAAGGTGGGGAGGAGGAAGGTGGAGTAAAAGAAACACGTAATTGGTAAGTTACTTTATTGCTTGGATTTTAATTGGTCCTTTTTTCATCCAGTGAAAACAAACATGTTAACAAATAAACTGGACAGTATGCTGTAAGTTTAGTGATATTTCCACAGTTGCGGTCTTTACTGGTCTTGAAATAAAATCCCGAGTCCTCAGTGCCCGAGACCGAATGTGGTCGAGTCCGAGACCATCAAAAAATGGTCTCAAGACCAAGACCTGTCTCGAGTACTACAACACTGATGACTAGCAGTCTGGGACTAATGTAATTGGAAGTGAAAACTAGCCAGTGTGTAAGCAGCATACTGCAGCTCTGACAAGTGATGGTCTGCATAGACATATTTTCCTAGAAAAGGTTGTGTTTGAGTTAGTGTGATCATAGTTTACAACAGTTTGTTAACTCTGTGGCTTCATAATATTGACCAACCAGACCCATTGAACCTGATTTTGGGTTCCGAACAAAATGAATCTTACTTACCTCTGATAAATTATACACCTTTACAGTATTTGGATAGCTGTGCCATTACAAAGACACATACGCTTACCAATATAAAATCACTTCATGTTCTGTTTATTCAGAAATGTAACATTCTCTGTAATTTTCTCGCTACTCTCACTCATCACAATGCAATTTAGAACAAACATTGGGAGATATTTATGTACCATATTTATATACTACATATTATAAAGGCTAGATTGAAAATGCTATATTAGTTTCTTACCAATCTTTTAAAATTCTCAGAAATTTTAATTAAACTGGTATTCACCACTTATTTGTCTCTTTGCATAAATGCATATTTAGATTTCTAATAGGTGCAATTTGTGCTTTATCAATAAAAACCTAAGCAGTTCAATAACAAGTTCTTAAACGTTGAATTAGATAATAAAAGATTTATATAATAATTGTTAAATGTTAGTTTGCTGAAATGGACCTGTAGAGAACCTAAATTCTTCAGACTTATACTTGCATAAATCAGTTCATAGTTAAGTTTGATTTCCTTACATGCTCACCATTTGAAACGATATATTCTGCTTTTGGTGCCCCAGTTAGGTGTGAATGATATACAGATACACTGTTAAAAACATTCAACACTTAACAAAGGTCATAAGCAGAGAAAAGGACTGATGGCATGGCCAAAATTATCTGTACCTCTCTAAATAATAAATATAAAAATCTTTATTGCCTTTACAGGAATAAAAATGTTGTTACAATTGTTGACAAGCTTATCTTCACTGATATTCTGATGGTTTATCTTTCGTGATGAGCACCCAGTTGTTGAAGCTGGAAAGGCAGATTTCCTGTCAAATTTAAGAATCAAAATGTCAACATTATAAAAATAAATTCAAAACTTTCTCTTTGGCATTTTGTTTTTTAGAGGGTTTATTGTGCTACATGAATTTAATTGGCTGTCTCTCTGTATCTGGTCAATTTGATCAAACCATGACATCCACCAGCCATCATTGTAAACATTCTTACTTGAATTTTTACTGTTATTTTATACAGTATAGTTTTGTTATATATCTGGACACAAAAGAATGTGGACTTCCTTTAAAAAGACAACAATATAGATGAGTGGGCCATAACGGCCTGAGATGAACAGCAAATGATACAGTTTGTACTACTTTTGAATCCTGTGAATTTCTGTGCTTTCTTCAGGCATTTGTGTTTGTTTCTCTTCCTCTCTCTTTCCCTATGAACGTTCCTTTCACTGTTTTTCATCCCAGCTTCCATCACAGCATGCTCAACTGGGATGAATTAACCTTTCAGAGGAACAAAGCCATTACAAGCATGGGTGCATCCTACCATACAAGCAAGTATGTTCGTGTTAGTTAGAGTCCACCCGTGTGTGTGTATGTGACTAATAGCGGCCGTAAGCACACCGCTTTTCTCTGGGGGAAACATGGGATACAGCCTTTTGTTTTTGCTTTTGCTTCAGATTACAGTTTGTTTTATTAATGCTATGGTAATCTGTTTTTCCCTCCTCCTCTGGACGCTGTGCTTCCCGAAATGGAGGGAAGCCCAGAGGAGACCCATTGATCTAAGTGGCTCCAGAGACCCCATGCCTCTCAGCCAGTTTCTACGGTGTCTGTCTTTTATAAATGCGGGTGGAGGAGGGTGGCCGCTGGGGAGCTGCCACAGACACGATGCTTAAAACAAAGGGCTGGAAATGTGCCAGAGCCACCAGTGGAACGGCACAACCCTTGTGTGGCAGCGTCACCAACTTGTTTTCCATTAGGCTGATGTTTGTGCTGCCGTTATTATTTTTTTACTTGAGTCATTGATTGACACGAAACGCTTGCGGCTAAGCGTGTAGCCGAATGAAAAAAAAAAAACAAACGTAGCAAGCCTGTCTTCATCAGGAGTTAATTTGCATCCCTTTTTCTTTTTTTTACACTTTTGTAACATTTGAAAAGAGAGGAACTCTTGTTATTTTTTGGCACATTTAAAGCTTTTGCATTTTATCTTTTTAAAACTAAATAGAACAATCTGTGATTGTCCCTTTCTCTCACTTTTTAGTCCTTAAATTTGTGTAGTGAATCTGTTATTTGTCTTCACCTGCAGCCGACAGCCTATGAATTATTAATTACATTGCACTATCAAGAGTATGTGCCCTGCCTACTGAGGAGCTCCTATATGTGTGAGCATATGTGCCCATCTTGAGGCTTGTGCTCTGCCTTCTAATGGCCGTTGTTTTCGAGACCTCTTGGCCTTTCCACTCTTGTTTGTCTTCCTCTTCTGCTCCTTTCACCCTTTATCCCGAACATGTTTTTACTTAGACACCATTTCTCTGCCTTCCAAACCTATATATCAGCTTCATCACTAACACTGAGAGCTCTTAACATGTTGATGTGGAAAAATGAATCTTTTGAACCTTTGCTGGTCATCTCTTTCTTTTTACATTGGTTTAAAGCTGCAGTAGGCATTTTTTAAATGCATTTTACTCATTTGTTAAAACTGTCACTGTTGTGACAGTAAAATACGAGAAAGATAATCTATAAAATGAATCAAGTTCCTATCCCTCCTCCCTGTGTTCCTACCCATGGCTCGTTCGGTAACAACCAATCAGACCCAGGAGGAGGGTCTTGGCACTGTCAGTCATCCTCATGTGCGCACCGCTCAAACCCTGCCTCTTCCTCTCAGCTACAGTACAGCTCCTTTCTCACAGCAGAGCTTTTTGTGAATACATAGACTTGTAAGCATGGCCACTGATGACAGCGGATTAAAAGTTTCCCTGTAACGGTAAATTTCTTTTCCATTGGCGGAGTTGCAGCAAACCGGCAAACTTGAGTGACCTGCTTATATGCAGTACCCACATGGTCCCCGCCCCCAAGTAAGACAGAATATTTTTAAAAACTATCTCCAATTAGATTTGTTTAATCCAAACACATTGCAACATATACCTCTGTTGCAATTTCTGTCTGATCCTGGAGAAACGTACAAATTGACATGAACTTCCATGGAAAATCACATGGCTGCCTGCATACTGACAAAAATCTCTATGCAGCGTTGACATCTCTATGCAGCTAGGCTCCTAAGCTAAGCTAGGAGCCTAGCTTAGCGGAAGACCGCATCACAAATTTATATTGTTAAACAGGCGACCAAGCTGGACAAATATAGTACAAAATGTTTGCTTAGTGTGGTATATAAAAAAACACCAACATACATAGTTTTAGAACTTAGCATCACAATTTGCTAGCAGAATTACCTCTGTAACATAAAAAAATAATATCTATGCTTTCACATTAATCTTATTTTTATTTAATCTTCACTTCATTATGACTGGTTACATCTAGGTCACTTGTCTAGGGGTTTTGTATGTTTTTATTTATCCTTTGGTGGCTATTGTTTTGTATGCGTTGTCATTTTACTCTATCTGAACTGACAGCATGACATCCTGCCCTGCACTTTTGCCCTAAACCTAACTTTTTATTTGCCATGCAACATCATTTTATGTGACAGGTTGACACCATGTTCTTTATTTTACCCTTTCAACACTTAATGAGTAAAGTGGCATAAAATGACACACAAAAATATTTAATATGTTTATAATTCAGTCAAATCTAGCATTTTATTACTCAGCTTTTCATCACTGCTCAGTTTTGAAGAATAAGTCTTTAAAATCTCTCCAAATTGAGACTATGTGAAGGATGGTCTTTCTGTATTACAGAAATTCTCAACTGGGCATTCGTGTAATCACACACATTTGAGAGAATTAAAATGGAACTACAAAATAACTTCTTATGCATGGTAAATGATTTTCAAATGCATTTTTACTCGCACAGTCACACCATGTTTTCATCTGTGCTCTTGGCCTGAACTGTTTAAATGGTTTGAGCATCTGTAAAAGAAAGAAAGGGAATGATGATTGCTTAGTGGTGTAGCATTTGCTTCACAAACAAAAATGTGTTGCCCTTCAAGCCGGTGGTGCCAACAATTCCCCTGGGCTCATGTTAAACTCAGGGTCACTAAACTGTGGTGACAAATAACTGTTGTGTGTGTGTGGCCTTGTCTTTGATACCTTGTAAGGACCAATTTCCTATGAAATACCACATTGTGGGGATTTGTTCCTTATGTGGCACAAAGCCTTTCTTCTTTAGACTTTTTTAGTGGAAAACAGATTTCATGGACTCCCTGAAGAAGGAAAGCATCCCCATATCATCACACTACTACCAAAAGAAATACCGAAGGGGAAGGGGAACACTTTTTTTCCCTGAGTTTAAATAGTAGAATTTAAACTCAGTATATGTTTATAATAAGCCCTTTGTCATTTGGATTTAAAGTACTCCAATAAATGTACATGTTTCTTTAGTTTCTACAGTTCTAAAGCTGCTTTTCCACCATCAAAAGCAACATGTTCACCTGGACACAGTTTCTGCACTGCTTTAGTCAAACACAGCAGGGTTCTTGTTGGACTGACGCAGAGGTGTCTCAGTGATGGGCTGCCCTGGAGCGTTTTTCTGCTATTACCATTGTACTGAGTCAGAGAGAATTACACAGGTGGCTGTTAGGTTGTCTCTCTGTTTACAACTGAAACTAGCAATTGAGAAAAATGAAGTCTACTTCTGACCCAGTTAGGAAGCGACTGACAGAGATGGATTTCTTAGGGGCATGGCGTTGTAAAGGGTTTAGCACGGTTCCTTTCTCAGCACAAAATGAAAAGTGCTGAAACAGCCTCTCATATTCACATACCACTGTGCACACATTTATAACATACCAAGTCCATGTTTAAGTCATAAAGCTCCAGAGTCTCTTTAGACTGCTCAATAAACAAATGGCTGAAATCCAAATCCAGTTCACTCCTGCCACACCAAAAAAACACTGTATTGAAAAAGTAACTTTGTTTAGGATTGGACAAAACAAACAATAATTTTTTTTCTTATGGTTAAAATATTTAATGAGAAGAAAAAAAAAGATTACCCAAAATTTCCACGATTCCGAGATAAAATTATGTAAATCAGCAAATTCAAATGTGTGCGATTGATGTGAGCTGCAGTATATACTTGTTGAATAAATTTCATTTCTCAGTAATGATTTTTTGTTCTTCATACAATCTCTCAGTTGGCACCCACAAACTGATCTAAAAGTAGCTAAATAGCATTTTTGAAAACCCAGCTGATTTCTCATCATATGCAAAATGTTAGCAGAGATTTGTACATGCCCACTTATCAGCTGCTTATTTATTTCTAGGTAATATGCAGAGAAGGTGTAGCGGTAAGTCCCATGTTCCTGGCCATATGGAGTAAGCCCTTGTAACCCTGATGTTGCTGAAGTTCAGTGTGTACACTATGAGAAATAAACCTACGTAGCAAAAATAAGGAGTACGTGTTGTCAGATATTTTGAATGAATTCTAAATGGAAACTGCAAAATGCAATATAATTTATTGTGAGAGTATAAGTAGAATTCAAAGGTATCTATATAACACATGTATTTTGTCTTTCCTTGTGGATTTGGATTTTCGTTTTGTGTTTTTGGTCACTTTACTTTTTTATAATTGTTTTAAAAGCTGTGTTATATTTATTTAATTTCTGTGTGTAGTTTTATTCCCTTCATATTTTATTTTTACTGTATAGATCAGTGATTTGTAGCTGCTATGTTTTATCTTCTCCCATTCTCCATGTTTGGTCTCCTCCACAGCTGCTACATCCCCCTAATTAAGCACCGCCTGAATCCAGTATCATTCTTAACTCAGAATATAAGCTCACTTATTTTCATCGTTCTTTACTGGTTAATTCTTGTGATTCTTGTAAGTTCTCTTAATTACTTCATAATTAAAACTTTGTTTATTTTAGCCACTGTCAGTCCCTTTACAAACCACATCATAAAACCTTGTTCAATGAGGAATTATTTCATTCTCTCTTCTCTCTAGGGATTTAGATCTCCAGACATGTGTCAATATGATTGCTTTTCACTTTGACTTGATTCCTATCTGCTTCCTATGGGCTTTGTAAGTCTACCAACTATTAATCATTCAGCAATACCTGAGCCATTTTAAAACTCAATAAAAGAGAGTTTTGAAACATTTTCATACAAAATGAACCCTGGTTAACCATCTATCAACCAGTTTTGCTGTTTTACTTAATTTATTCCTCGCTTTCCTACAGATTGTTGAAAGAGCTGTACCAAAGCAGCTCTTGTTACAGAACAAGCTGCTGCACTGAGACAGCTCTACTGCCAGTGACACAGGACCTTAAAGCAAATAGAGGTGCAGCACAGGGTAAGTCCTTATCTTAATCGGCCTTTCTCCAGCTTTTTACAAAGTCAGTCATGACAACCCTAATAACTACACAGCTATGTGGATTTCCCTTCACCTTTCCACAGGGTCCCCCTAAGATAAGTTCCTGAGAATATTTCTCTTTGCAGATGTGCAAAAGTGTGCAGAAGTGTTCAACACTTTTTATGCTATGTCATCTGCCTGCATGGTTCCATGTCGGAGTTCAGCACGGATGGAGTATCATTGCTAAGAAAATGATATCACAACTCTATCAATGGCTTGACTGGAAACACTGTATCCTTCTCACCAAGGTCAACATATAACAGGACTTAATGAGCAAGGGTTGGTGAAATGTTAGCGGCTAGAATTTTCACACCTTTATACAATCGGAGTATGTCTTATGCTCTGGGTGAATACTGAGTGTTTCATTTGCAACCGTGTCATGTGGCTTTAGTGCAGCAGAGGATGATAGTCAGAGGACTCTTAGCAGAGTCTTAGACCAGTTTAACATAGTTTGTTACACCACCCAAGAGGAATGAGAAGTCGGTAATACAGTATGTTTTAAAAAAAAAGAGAGAGAAAGCTTTAGATTTTTGAATCTGTTGAAGTGTTTTTACAACTGTGGAGGAGAATAAGAGGAAAATCAGACGAATGCATCAGGATCTATGATAATTTGTAGTTCTGTTATAGCATGATTTGAGTTGAAGATATTAAATGGGTCATATTTAACTCCTTTGTGCAATTCTGTTCTTTCCACATCTAATCTCTATAAAATAATTTTCAACGAGATTTTACTGATTGCTTCTTGGTCAGTTCATACTATGCAAAAGTATTAAATCTAGAGTTATTGACTTTTTTTGAGATCTAACCTAATCTAATCTAATTTTTTTTAGTCCAAACTAAGAAAACCGAAGGGCATTGTAGCTTTAAGGAGTGTTTATGTCTACATTTTCTAAAGTGATACTTAATGTGAGAATTTGAAGTGTTGGAGAAACTTGGATTAAAAAAACAACCTCTCAAGTCTACTGTCCAGCTATGTAAAAATATCAACCTCATATTTTGTGGAATTACTTCTAACGATATAAAATTACTTTAGAATACTGCACTAATATATGTTAATATGCAAGCTAGCCTATCTTTAGCATTTACCGTGCTGACTCTGCTATTTTTGTGCTCAGACTCTGGAGAACTTTGGGAAACGACTAATAATATTAGATAAGCTTCCGGCTCTCACATGTCCCACCTGTCAAGCAGGAACGATTGATTTCAAGGCTTTATTCCATTTTACATCTTGGCTGAATCCACATTCTTACTGTGGTCTGTTGTTGTTACACAGCAGTGTCAGCTTGAAAATGCTGAGCCACAGCGGTCTGTTTGAAGATGTTTCAATGTGAGCAAAATTACTCATAGCCTACAATGCAGCTAGTGCAACTAGTGAAACTAAACCAAAGAAAATGTGTTTAATGTTAGTCAATTCACAATACATCAAGAGGTTTATTTTTTTATAGAGCTAGGGTGGTATGGATAGGCTGTTCTCCTTATTTACCTAATACATCATTTAAAAAATATATTTTTTGTATTTGAATAAGTTATCTTTGTCTAATGTTAAAACTGAAACATGAAAGTGTGACAAAAAGCTAAATTATAAGCAATCTGCAAGGGGACAAATAATTTTTCACGACAATGTTCATTTCATATTCACATTTGATGTGACTCTACCTGTGGAACATTGTGATTAGAAAATGTTGCTTCTGCTCCAGTCAAGACTTGATAACCTATTCAGTAATTGGGTAGATACCATGTATGTATATACTCCGATCTGCATCAGTAACAATAAGCTGGATAATATTGGCTTGTCAGACAGCAGATAAAAAAATATCCTGTTTTGTATACTGCAAGTTGAACCAATTATGTAAATAAGTCAATTTTGATCAGTTATTGGCTAAATAAGTTGTCATTTAACAGGTCTGCTCGGATGGCTTACCGACTGAGATTTTCAGGGTTTGTTTTGCCAAATGACTTTTATGTGGCATGCAGACATAAAGCAGCAAGCTGATTAGCCTTTCCCAGTTGGGGAACTACACAAACACACACATATCCAGACTGGGGGATTAGGTTTTCGGTCAGAAGCCACTGATTACAATATGTTTATTACTCTGCAAGCCAACTCCAGGGCTCTTATCAAACATGCACACACGAACCCAGTTTTTTTTTCTTTTTTTCTTGCGTTACTTGTGAACTGCAGAGTTCTTATTAAAAATTGATCTGCAAGCTGTTGTGTGTTGCTGCTTCGCTGAGGAATTCATTACCTCTTTGCCATGCTCCGCTTGTATCTGGCGCGGACACGCACGAACTTACGCACAGCATGCCTGCGAGCAATTTCAACCTGTCGAATAAAACAACACCCTTTCATTTAGAATATTTGAGATGCAAACAAACAAATGGTCCGATGGGAGAGAGACAGCCAGGAAGAAAATGAGAACGACAGGCAAGAGCGGCTGTGAAGGGTAGCGGGAATCAAATGGGGATCAAGATAGTGTCACATTGATAAGGAGGAAGGTAAGATGACAACATATTGAGTTAAAGGTGGAGAATAGAAGGATTCCCTCTGCATCAGAATAACAGGCTGAGAAATGTAGGCGTTTTTGCCAGGTAACAACTGTAGGTTTTCCAGCCCTCCATTTCCTGTGACTCCACCTTTTGTTCTCGTATTGGCCTTTCACCTCTTCAAACCCAGCACTTTGGCAAATCATTCAGGTTGCAATCCATCCTCTTTCTTTGCAGCAACGGCATCTCCTTCCATCACTCACATGTATCTCAGTCTTTTTTTATTTTTATATTCATAGATTTATATATTAACAGCTGAGATAGTGAACAAACATGGCGTGAAAGGTAGAAATTGAATTTTGGCCAAATGATTTACTCACCCTTTACCTTTGCTTCTTGTGTACTAACTAAGGCTGTGGGAATTGAAATTCAGTCCCATCCGCTTCGAACCTGCCAAGTGTCCCTGCTCAGGAGTTGAGTGCAGTGGGAAACACCCTGGAAGATAAGGAGAAACACAGGAAATGAGAAGGGAAACCTATCACTTTGTCTATTTGGTCAAAATCACCTCTCCACATAATCAGAGCATCTCAGAGAACACTCACCTCTTGGCTCTGTCAGTTTCTCTGTGATTCACCCAACCGTTTCTGCCTGTCATTTGCACTTCTTAGCTGTCCCAGATTCATTTGTCTCTATAAGTTATTATCCATTCTGTCCTTCAATGAGCCCTCTGCTCTCTTATTATAAGCCCACATCACATCTCTGTGTATGTGTAATTGTATTCCCTTCTATCTCTCTGTTATTTCAGATGCTGCTCTGGCTCACCACTTTGCTCACCCTCTGCCATCTTGTGAAGCTCATTTGCGACTTAATGAAATTTTATGAATTTTTATGTCCAGGCGTTTACATTTAAGAAGTGGATTTGAGAAACACTGTCTATTCGTTTTGTGTCTTGGACCAACGCAAGAGGATCATTACTACTCTCATATCCTTTTTGGATGCATGAAGTTTCAACCTGGAGATTGTTAGCTAAGCATATTGAACAGAGCAGGAAACAGTTTTTCTAAAAGTTCTAAAATTCATATACCACCTGCTTTACGTAGGCAAGGGCCATAGACGACTAAACACCTGAGCAGATGGAGCTTTTGATAATGAAATCTGATCACGCCCTGCAGTTTTACACACTTTTTGATAGGTTATTTTTTGTCATCCTAATGTATTACATGTGATGACATAGCTGATTCCTAAATAATTGCACAAAGTTTCTCTGTGAGGCAGAGGCTCAGCAGGAGACTGTGCCTCCATAGAGGGGCTTTGTGGAAATATTCAAGTGTTTAAGCACCCCGTGTTTAAGCAACCCTTGAATCTGCCATGGGAGATTCAAGGGTTCCTCAAACATCCATGAAACAATCAAAGCAACACTCCAGGTATGTTTTTGATAAGGGAATACCATCATGACATGATATGAAGCTCAAAAAGTGAAGCTTACATAATACGCTCCTTCAGAAAATATAAATTGTGGGTTGCACAACAACAAATGACCCTTACGTCTCAGATCATGTTTGCTGTGTAAATGTATTTAGCTACAAGATAAACTGAATGGAAATTGATCAAAAGCAATTCCCCAAACTCTTAGAAGAGTTTCACTGCATGTTTTTGACTTGGAGTTGATTAAAAGAATATGAAAGAGTCGATGAGGCCATTTATCTATGCTTTATTTTTGACAGTGATCTAAAGTTCTGGCTGCATAACAACTGCTGCTTATCTACAAGCCCACAGCGTGGGAAAATCTACCGTCAATCTCCAGCTGACTTACATTTGTAGTGGAGACGTCCAAGCGCTGCTTAGAATAGCAACCAGTCCAGTAAAGCTTTAAGTCCCATAATCACCTATTACAAATCATAAGTCATCAAGAGGTTCTTCTTGCTGCATCTCCTTATTTTTTTAGTCTAAATAAAAAAATAGTCTCTGCTTGGACCTAATTGTAAACATCATTGCAAGAAATATGGCCAACTTGTGACATTTCACCTAGTTTTCTGAGTGAGAATCTGATATGTATTTTGTTCACCCACCTCACAGAGACAAATGTGTGAAATGCAAATTTATCAAATTTTTTTTAAACTTGTGTGTCTGAACAACTTGGATGATTAAATTCACAGAGTATGAAATGCTATTAAGAGTCTTTGAGGTCAGATGAAGAAATACTGTGCTAGGTCTTCGTGTCTTCGGTGAGAAAAATATTTTGAGCCTCTCCGCTGTCTATTAAAGGAAGATAGAAATTACCCAGAGGAGAAGCCCCACTATATAAAGATAATAGAACATGAGTTTGTCTGGTTGTTGATTTTTGGTGCCTAAAGAGAGAAAAACCTGCTTCACTAAATACTTCTGCTTTCTTCCCTCATGAAATATGGATTTGTGTACAGGCAGTCACAAATGCTAATCATTGTGAAAATGTGTAAGTGGGTTTGTGTATTCCATTTTGTGTTTTTGTAATTTCTGGTGGCTTTGTGTAAAGTATTTGTATTTATAGGGACACGCACATGTGCGTGTATTCTGCCCAGGCCGAATTAGATTTGGGTTCCGAGGCAAGAAAGTGAAGAGACGCATGGAAGAATTTAGCTATAAGGCTCATAAATAGTTTAGCCACCCAGAGCAGATTCATCAAGAATTGTGAGGCATAAATCATACCCTGCCTCCAAGTTCGCTACCCCTCCTCCCTTATCCCTGCCACCTTCCTCACCCTCAGGAGAGGGTTTTTAAAAAAAAGATGTTTGATAGTAATTCTTAGACTTTAGAGCGCCAAACTTCTGCTGATACTTGTACCGCTTTTGAACAGAATCTGCAGAACACATTTCAGTTTGCGTTCCTAATATATGAAATTAAAATATTTATTACAGATCACAGTGTTGATATCTTGAGGCATCAATACTGCATTCAGCAACAAAATAATTGCTCTCATGTATTTGTAACCAATGTATTTGCAATCAAAATCAGCAGACCAGACTTCAAATAAAACTGGAAAAGTCTGATTAGTGCATCACCCCTATGTGTAGTTCTTAGGCAAATTGACCCGATAATTTGATTTGTTTCCTGTGAATCAATTTGAAGGTGCAAATCCTTTTAGCATCTCAAAAGAAGATGAGTGCTACCAACAGTTTGCATCCATAGATATGGTTAAAAAAAAAAAAAGGTGCCACGCTGGTACAAATTTCGTGTATTCAGATGCTTTTCAGCATCTTAAACAAATATATTTAAGCCTTAAAGCTTTACAGGTAATCAACTAACTAAAAAGTCTCTGATTTTAGTTTTGGTGTTGGGTGTAACAAGTATTATTATAGCTGTTTTCGATCACGGTTTTGAGTAAACCAATAAAAAATAACTTATATGCACTAGAAACTTTACCAGGTGCATTTTTGTAATGCCTGGTAAGCTCTCTTGTTGCCTTCAAAGCTGCATTAATTCATTGTAGCATAGCATTCAACAAGTTAATGGTGAGATTCTGGTCTGCGTGGGCATGACAGGATTTCACAGATGTGTCAGATTTTACACAGATCATACAGCACAACCATGATGGAAATTTTCTGCTCTACCTCATCCCAAAGCCAATGTATTGGATCAAGATCTGGTGACCCATGCTCACCTCCATTGACTCCATTGGAGGATAGTGAACACACTGGCATGAAAAATATATAACTATGCGAGAGGGTCAGAGCTTTGTAACATGCTACCTTATACTACTGGAAGAGGCTAGCTGAAAATGAGTGCTCTGGTCTTGAGCAACAATACACAGGTAAGTTGATACTGCTGGGTGAAAGCGTCCCTATTCTGATCTGTCAAGGTTTAATGTGAAATGTGCTCAAAAATTGTATTTTGTGTTGATTTATTTTTACCAATTTAATCATTATTTTCCAAGGAAGTCTCTTGAGATATAACTTATTTTCAAGGAATACCTTACCAAGAGCCACACTGGTGTACTGTCATATTCTGCCTTTCCATTCTCCTCTCACATCAACAAAAGATGTTCTCATGCAGCTGCTGCATGCTGGACATTTTTGATGCTTTGGGACAGTCTTTATAACCTCTATGATTGTCCTTTACACCCTCAACGGATGAATCTTTTTTTTTTTTTAACCATACATAGATTTCTAAATTTATTGATTTCCCACCTTATGATTGGCCAAATTACTATGTATTTCAACAAATATTTGAACAAGTTTCCTTGTAAGGTTGCCGGAGAGTATACACTGTTGGCTATGATGATGGAATTTTTGCTCGTAATTACTTTCAATTGTATTTATATTTACAATAGTGATGGTGGCATAAAATACTAGATCAGACAGATTCAGAAAGTTAAGTTTCTAAATCTTATCTACAGTGATGGCTGGGTACAACAAACTCCAGAATCTAATGGTACTATTAAAAAAAAACATTAACTCTGTGGCCTTAGGGGGCTTAATAACTTAAGTGCTGGAGGGCCTTTTCATTATTAAGAGATTTTGAAAATTCAGTGTAAAATTTAAAAATGATTCTTGCATGAACCTGTAAGATCATTTCTCATCTTTCTTTCAGTGTTTTTAGGAATCTTTTATATATTTTTACTAGAGACAGCCACACCTTTAAATGCCAAGAATGCAACCGGCTCCATAGGCACATGTTGCATATTTACTATTGAAAGTAAGCAGATCAATGCTTCTTCTCACCTTGTCTATCTTTGTCATGTGAATGGGCTCAGACAGTATTGACAGCTAAGAAATAGTACCATCAGCATGTAGGTTAATAAGCCGGAGCTTTTTTGTCACATATACAACAGTGGAGCTGACATGGTGATTTCACACAGCACTACCTTCCTATGAGCCATGTCACGTAAAACCAGTTCAATCGATTTTGCTCTGTAGCTCTGAATTGTCCACTGACGTGACAAATATCCGGTTAGGCTGCTGCGAGCAACAATTTCCCCCAAATTGAAAGGCCCTCAGGCCCTTCGGGCACCGGTGTTATTTGGCTTCTGCTTTCCCCTCATAGCCATCCATAGAGGATGAACCTCTCTATATATCATGTCTGTCTCTCCTGATAGAGCCAAAACTCCATCACCATAGCAATGGGTCTTTAGCCTACACCCCAAGAGACATAGTCATTTCACAGATTGCCTGAAAGAATATGATTGTGTGTGGGTGTATGTGTGGTGGCTTTCAGAGGTTGGGGTGCGCGTGTGTGTGTTTACAGGTGTGTATCTGTATACATTCTGGTGTCACCTCCATTTGTCAGTATGAATTATAGATCATGGTTGCCATGGGATTTATGATACGTTTTGAAGAGTGAGCCACTCTGACACCTGAGCCCAGATGTCAATTTCCAAGAAAGAATACACAACTTCAAGACAACTTGTTCCACAACAAACTGTACAGATGGCCACCCAGCTTCACTTTCAAATCTCTTTCCCTTGACCCTACCTCTTCCTTAATGTGTCTTTAATGCAGATATCTTTCAACACAATATCGGTCTTGTCTTTGCAGTATCTTGCCTCAGTAACCCACAGTCTTCCTTTCGTAGTGTCCCTGCATGCATTGGTGTTTTCTCTTCTGTCCTCCAGAGACAAGCATTTTGCTTCACAGCAAGCTGTTTGCTCCTTCATTACTTCATTGCCTTCCTCTGTCATTCTTCTCCCTCTCTCTCTTTCTCTCTGCGTCTCTCAAAGGAGGGCCACAGTAGGTTTTCATTACGCCACTGGTCAATCTTCATTACTCTGTCCTCTGTGTGCTCTTATTGGCTCAAATGCACACAGATATACACCCCTACACACACATATACACGCCTACAGGTGTACTTCAGCCCAAGAAAGTGGATGCTATTGCAATTCCAACAAAACGTGAAAGGAAAATGGCATTTCCATCACTCAGCAATTAATTTTTTTCTTCTTAACACTATCCCCAATATTTTTTCACTTTGATACCCTCTGGGCTCGTGCCTCTTGTGCAATGAACATCAAAGTGGGTCCTGGAGAATGTGGATCCTCCTTAAGTACAACTAATTTGCAGTAACTTCTGTTTTTTTGCTGCACTTACAGTTAAAGGTATACATTTATTGTATGTCATATTCCTTTATTCAAATTTACTTTCTTTTATTGAGATTTTATGTGACAGAAAAACAGAATGAGCACGTAGTTGCAAAAAGAAGAAGTCAAAAAATATAAAGAAATTTGGGGCATTTCCTTTCATCTCCACCCGTTTACTCCAATACACATTGGTCGGACAGACAGACGGAAATCTCAAGGCGTTCCCAGGGCAACTGAGAAAATTAGTACCTCCAGAGTTTTCTGGGTCATCCTCTGGTTCTCCTCCCAGGAACAAGCCTGGAACACATGTAATTAGAAGAAAGTCATTTAATACAGGACAGAATTTTGGGCAAAACTTTCTCTACCTTTGCCTGAAGAATTAACTTTGGAAGCTCACTCTTTCATTTTCTATTGGTTGGAATCACTATATTGTGAGTAATTATTATTTTACCTCATTAGTCTTGTTTTGCTTGTTTTTTGTTAAATTGATAGAAATGTACATAGTCTGCAAATCACATTTGATCATTCATAAAATCTGCTAATAACATTTGTGTTATTAGGACTTACCCAAGTATAAGAAGACAAATTTGAGCAGCAGTATTCTATGTTTCAGGGATCATGGTAATATGGCTGAAACTATTGTGCATGTAAAACTGGTTTATTTGCAGAACAATTTTGAAACATTCTTATTCGTGACTTTGTGTTTGTTTGCACAGCCTATCAAGCAACTACACAAAGGGAGGAGTGAGTCTTGCAAGTCCCTCCAAATGTTTTGAGCATAGCAGTGGACCTGGGGTCTTACAGCTCAGAGCAGACTGAACAAAAAAAAGCACAATCTCACACACACATGAATGCGTGCATGTGTGTTTGCATCTACGTTATGCACACTTGTTTAGAATCTTCAGAGAAAGGATTGTCTAGTAGTTTACACTTGAGACTGGATCTTGTTTAGCATTTAGATTGACTTCATCAACCACCAGCTAGATTGTATGTATTTGTACATGTGTGTGTTGGCAGTATGTATGCATATGTGAAACCTGATACCTTGTCTGCGTGCACATGTGTGTGCACTGTGTGTATACCTTGTGTACGTCCATTTCTACTTGTGGCTCAATGGTTGTCTCCTCCTTTGTGCTGTGTGTGTGTGTGTGTGTGTGTGTGTGTGCGGGTGCACATGTATGTGATGAGCCATGGCTAACAGCTCTTGGCGAATACTCCAGGGCCAAGGTTACCAATGAGCCAGTGAGTCAGGGTCATACAAAGTTGCACATTAATCTTTTAGAGGAAACCCTGCCACAGCCACCATAGTCTCCCGCAATTTTCCCTATGGATAATGTAAAAAATTCTGGAAGTGCTATATTGTTATAAGTTGTGTGTAGAACTATAAAACTTTAAGCCAAAAAATAGACTAGAATAGATTTTCCAAACTACTTTTGCATTTCTTACCAATGTCCCTCATTTGTGTTATGAGAATGGAAACTACAGTGTTGAATAATTTACAGATAATTTCAAATATGCTATCAGTTAGAGTGGCTTTAGGAATGGGAGACGAGAAAAGGTTAATGTGATTCTGGCCGTAAGCAGAAATGTCGAGTCCACAAATAAAGTGTCTGAGTGAGTGTTTTTCATGCTCTGCGGGTTTAAATCAGGACCATATAATTCAATGTGTAGGATTTGTTTCTTGATGGATGGATGTATCCACTAGCTGATCACTCTGTATTTGTTGTGTTTGCTCATTGTTTATGAATGTATCCCTGTGCAGTTTACTGTCTCTTACCTCTTCTTCAACCTTAAGTTCAAACAGAGTTCACTGTCTCCCCTACGCCTCTTACAGTAACGTGTGTAATGGGGAAGAGACTGTGTATGGGTGTGTGTCTTCAGTTCGCAGCCTCGAGTCTCCCCAAAAGCCACTTACGCTCTCTTAAAGTAAAAAGGGTGTGCACAGAGACAATTAGTGTGCTTATGTCTCTTCGTGCGTGTTATTGTCGCCTGAATGTACATGTGTCCTTCTGTGACAGAAGTCCAACCTCTGAACTTGGGGTTTTACTATGTCTCTTTCGCTAAACATCTTATTTTCATGCCAGTGCAGCATTAAATTTTCAGCAATATTTAAAGCTAATACAGTTCAACTTTAGAGTTTAAACCAGATGTTTGCATACCCCAGATAAAAAAGAAAACTAAGCAAAAAAACACACTTTTTTCCCACATACACACTGAATCAGTTTAATTTTACTCTGATAGGTCTATTTCTCATAAAGCCATCTGGTGGTGCCCCTAAAATAGATGCTTTCCAAATGCATTCATTGGAGTGCAGTAGCGACTAAATATACCTTGTAATAAAAAACAAAACAAAGTTGCTTACATTTGCCTATGCCTGAGCAATAACAAAGAAAAAGATTTTCTAGAGAATTATTCTTGATTTAAAGATTTTATCTTTCTTTCTTCAAATTTATCACTATATCTTTAAACAATAATGATGATGTTGTGGTTTTCTAATCTACAAATGTGTGGCATAATTTGAAGAATATGCCAGACATTCCTGATTTCAGTCAAGAACCTCCCCAAGTTTGATAAATCCTTGGGTGCAATTTTCCAATTTTGATATTAAGATATCAACTACATGACATCACGTCATTGTACAGCCCTCATTCCGTTCACAGATGAAACACATTCTGAGTCCCAGAAATGATGCAACATGTGGGTATCGGCACCATAAAAAAATCTAAAGGTTTTGGGAATATGTGCTGTGTAGGTGGATTTTTGCAGGAGGGATTAATTCACTTCAAAAAATATAACACAAGACAAAAATATACCATGTGAAAATACAAACAAAACATCTCAGGGCTTCAGCCAGAAGGCTGAAACTTGGACACAAATTGGCCTGCCAAATAACCCTCATCCTACTCCCAGATTTCTCAATGTTATGCCATGATCACCCTGATCTCAGCACCATAAAAAATGTATGGAAAGGTGTGTATGGTAGACTGCTTACTGATTGCTTACTTAGTCACAAGATTTCTATCTGCAGGAATAGGCCAAAATTCCAGCAAACAATTGTGATAAGCTTGTGAAAGGGTAGAATTTTTTTTTTTAACCCAATCTGAAGTTTTATGAATCTAAAAAAAAAATATCTTATTGTTTTGAAATTTAGCAAACAATTTATTCTGCTAACCCTGACTAAAAACTTGAAAAGTTTGAATAAAGGGCATTTAAACATCTGGTTTCAACTGCACAAGTTTCTTTTTTGAAGGAGTTTCTTTCCCTGCCACTGCTTCACCAAGGCTGTTAAACTTTGCAGAAATTACACACTTTTTCTCCCTCCTGTTCATAGACACTGATGCGAGCAACACAAAAAATATGGGTGTAATGCAATTACCCTGTGCACAAATATGGGTGTGTGTGTGTGTATGTGTATATTGGGCATAAATAATTCAGCCTGGAGGTGTTGTGCTGGTAATGGTGCACCGAAAGTGAGTAATCTCTCTTTTAGTGAGAGAGAGAGAGAGAGAGAGAGAGAGAGAGAGAGAGAAAAAAAAATCACACCTAACCTCAGTCACAAAGATGCACACCTGTTGAGGTCTGTGGGGAAACAGTGTGTGTGTGTGTGGTGATGTGAATGTTTATGTGCCATGGCAGCACTGTGCAGACAGGACGGCGAACTGAAGCAGATTTGACAGGCTGTCGTTGGCACTAACACAGCAAATGGCTGCCTGAATGAAAATATCTTCATCATCTCCAACAGATAGGCTGTCACTCAGTGCTCTGAACTCCTGTTGACAGATTTCTTGTCTCTCCATCTTGTAGCCTTTCACTTGTTCAAGGCTAACTTGTTTACTTTTTGTTACTATTTTGATTTTTGTTTCTCTGGATGGAGAGAAAAACAAAGATATGTATATCTTTGTCTCTTGCTGGATAGATGAATAGATGGCTAGATGGATAAAGATAAGCCTGTGTGAAAATAAGTACATGTGTGAGGAAGACTGTGAAAGAGTTTGACAAGTGGCCTTTGTTTGAAATATGACACTGCTCTCAGCTGTAGGATATTACAGCAATAGAACAGCAATCAGACATTAATTGAATTTTGGTTATGACTTTTCTGTGTTCTTGCTGAGCTGAGTGTCTCCCCCACTTTTCGTATCTGTCCTTCTCCTTCCCTTTCTTTTTCCTTTGAGGCTCCTACTTTCATATATTTCCCTCACTGGCAACAAACCCTTAGATTTTCCCCTTAGTGTTGATCTATGCTCGCCTGTACACATATACAGACACTTACAACAGTATTAAAATGTTTTGAAATTTCTTTGCCATTTAGTCACATCACAGTCACAAATATAAAAATATAACTTTTTTGGTGTCTCATTTGATATATCCATAGAAATAGGGGAAACTTTTATTTATGTAATAACATGTCTTGTCTGGCATCGTAGCAGACAAGACATGTTTTGTGCATATGTATATATGTATATATGTATATATA
>CAEGAE010092418.1:0-19675 GCA_903067095.1 Girardinus metallicus | reverse complement strand
ATTAAAAACACAACTTTAACATCTCAGATTAAAAACACAACTTTAACATCTCAGATTAAAAACACAACTTTAACATCTCATATTAAAAACACAACTTTAACATCTCAGATTAAAAACACAACTTTAACAGCTCAGATTAAAAACACAACTTTAACATCTCAGATTAAAAACACAACTTTAACATCTCAGATTAAAAACACAACTTTAACATCTCATATTAAAAACACAACTTTAACATCTCAGATTAAAAACACAACTTTAACATCTCAGATTAAAAACACAACTTTAACATCTCAGATTAAAAACACAACTTTAACATCTCAGATTACTTACAGATGTTTTAACCAGAAACTCACCGGACTCAGACATCTTTAACTTTTTGTTAAAATTTAATACGGTTTTGATTGAAAGAAACTGATTTGGAAAAATGAATTTGCTCGATTTTGTTATATATATGTTATGTTTTGTTATATGTGAAAAAACTTTTTACCAAATACTTTTTTACTCCCGAGTAATTTCTTCTTTTACTTGAGTGATAATATGCTGAAGTGTTTCTGACCCGACTTCATTATAATATTTAAGTTCTCTGCCTCTTAGCAGCAACAGCTGAAGGTTTTCCAGGAATTTTGGCCAATAATTGTTCAGAATTGTTCTGGTTCTGGCTGGTCGGTTGGAGGGTTTCTGATCGGCCTCGGCGCCGTTTCCTCCAGGTTGTCTGACCGGCTCCCTCTGCAGGCCAGTGAGGAGGCGACGTCTGCAGGAGAGGAGCTGCCAAGTTTAGTCCAAGAAAAACATCCAGGACAAACTCAAGTCCTGCAGAAAAACGGAGCAAATATATTTCACTTAATCGGTCCAAGAATCAAGGAGGGAAGAGATCAAATTCCTCCAACGATCCAGGAATGATTTCCTGGTTGAAGATCTGAGGATGATCAGCTTCGAGCTCTAAGAAAACAAGACAGAAGTTATTTATGAGGATCAACATGCAGAATATTGACTCATCGGTTTAATCTGGAACGACTTTGAGGCCGTTAAAGTTCAGCATTCAGCTCAGACTGGAAACTCTAACATGTTTAGTGTGTTTCCTGTTTGTGTCTCAGTCAGCCAGAGGAACAACTCCGACTGCATCTACATCTGTGTGATGGCGGGGAAGACGGGTAGGTAAAGATCCGCGGCGGCGACTTCAACTCAGAAATAATCTGTCATGTTTTCCCCTCAGAGTCTGTTAGGCTGATGGAAGAAAACATTTTTATTTTTCTGTCCTGGAGCTTTTTGTCTGATTAAAGTGCGTTTTGCGCAGGCAGAGAGGTGAGCGGGTTCTGGGACGACGGCTCCGTCACGCCGCTGTTCAACCAGACCATCGTTGAAGGACCGAACGGAGGTTTGTTTAATCTGCCGGGAAATTTAATCCAGAAACCGGATTGGAAAGAAACTGAAGAGAAAATCAGATGCACTAATTATAAACTAAATGAACCTGCTGTTTGTTTCAGACTTTAACCATGTAAAGCAGAGATGATTCTTACAAGACCAGAATTCATATTATTTTAGCAAGAGGCTTAAATTAAAAAAAGAAAAAACTTCACAAGTAAATATAAGAATTAAGGAGGAAAACATGAATCTGTAATATCTGGGTTATGGATTAAAATCTTTACAGATAAACTGCTTTAGTTTGCTTTTCATATTCCTGAAGGTCTGAACAAAAAGAACAAATGTGGAAAAATACATCGTTTGCATTTCTACATTTGTTTCTGTTTATTTACTGAAACATGAATAAATACTTTAACTAGTTTTACCGAAAAACTTGTTTTATGTAAAAAGACTTGAACTGTGTGACTAAAACTGTAAACTTATTATTTGTTAATGCAGCTTGTTACAGGTTGTTTCTAATGTACATTTAAAGTTGTTTTCAAAGTTTTTCTTAGCTAACGTAGCATCATGTTAGCTTCTGACGCTGCTAATGCTAATGCTAACAAACAAACAGAAGTTCAAACATTTATTTTCTCAGATATTTTCATCTGCAGTCGTATTTCCATAAACTTTAAACGTCTTTATTTCTGTTTGATATTAATTATTTTTTGGTCTTTTTTATGCAACACAGTTTCTTCTGTCATGTTTTCACACACAGCCTAGCAAACAGTAGCAGCTTTATTTCAGTGTATTTTATATCTGACCCTTGACCTTTCTGTCTTTTTTTAAGTGGCTAACATCTCCTCCATCCGGCTTCCTGTTGGTGAGCGGACTGCGTCTTTAAATCAGATTATTCAGCTGTGATCCAGATGTTAATCTAAGCCTCAGATTATGTTAACCCTAACCCATCCAGGTTTGGTTCATTTCCCTTTTCAAAAAGTCAAAAGCTGTTCAGATCTGTTTCTCAGTAAATGTCCATTATTTGGTTTAAGCTCAGGTTCATCTGCATATTTCACAGGTTTGATTCCTTCACTGCTGTAAAGAATGGGTGATAAAACGCAGCCCTGTGGGACACCAGTGTTTAAAACCAGATTATTACATTTAAAGCCCTTAAAAAACCCTGTGAAAATAAGAATATGAATCCATAAAAACGGATGTAAAATCCATAAATTGTAAGGAAATTTGTTGCTTTTACAAAAACTTTTCAGAGTGCAAAGTTCAAAATCAGACAAAACTGACTTAATGTAACTTTTCACCAAGAGACATGAACTAGTTTTAAGTCAATAATGACTGAATATTAATGAAAAGTACTTGCTTGTTGCTCTATCAGTTTGGTTCCTTTATAAAATGGGGGAAATGTCTTGTTCTAAGTGCAACAATCTGCCAAGTTACTGCCATATTTACACAAGAAACTAGACAACAATCCTTGGTAGGATTTTGTTTTGCAGTGCACCTGGTCATTTCCTGAAACCTTCATGGAACTTCCTGGAAACTGTGAATTACTATCCTGGAAGTTAATATCTGCTTTTGCAGAACTTATGAAGTACTTTTACTGGCTGCTCACACCGACTCTTTCCCGAAACTTACTGGGTCATTTCCTGGAAGTTCTGAGGTAACAGTTCTGATCAACGTACCACCAGGTTTTTACATCGTGCGACTTTAGTCTTAAATTTGATGCACAAATCGTGACGGTTGCATTATTTGCTCATGTTTCCTCCAGCTTCGCCACATCTGGGCAGAACATCGTCAACAACGTTAAAGGTCACGACCTCCGTGGCGGTCACACCGACATCCTCCAGGCCTCCAGGCTTCACTACAGGACGTCCATCAACTGAGACGCCAAACATCCGGACGAGCCAAAGCGTCTCAACTCCACTGATCAGGACAGCAGGAGCAGCAGAGGCGACATCAGCTGGAGCCGTGAGACGACCAACCAGCGCCGCTGCTTCAGCTCCGCCAGAGGTCACAGCCCGACCTCCTGCAGCCGCCGCCACTTCAGCAGCCGCCGCCACTTCAGCAGCCGCAGCCACATCAGCAGCCGCAGCCACTTCAGCAGCCGCCGCCACTTCAGCAGCCGCCGCCACTTCAGCAGCCGCCGCCACTTCAGCAGCCGCAGCCACTTCAGCAGCCGCAGCCACTTCAGCAGCCGCAGCCACTTCAGCAGCCGCCGCCACATCAGCAGCCACTTCAGCAGCCGCAGCCGCATCAGCAGCCGCAGCCGCCCTGAAATCACCTGACAGTCGGGTGGAAACAAACATTTCTCCAACATCTTTACAAACGACCTTCACTGGACCTTCAACCCTCCGACCAACAGGACGACCTGCAGAGACGACGCCGAGCAGCAGAGATACAACATCTGACCGGCCCAGAGAAACGGAGAGACCAGGTAAACAATGAGCAGGTAAACAATGAGCAGGTAAACGAAGACGTTTAGCTGCTGATGAAAGGTCAGATGTTCCATGTTGGGAAGAAATTCTTAAAATCAAACATTTTAAAGCTCAGAATTAATTGAGTTAGTTACTAATTACTTAGTTTTCATGCTAAATATTTATTTTCCAAACTGAACTTGTAGGTCCAAGTTAAATATTTAGCTAATATAAAAATGTTTTTCACAAAAATAATTTATGAATGGATGAACAGGAAGTCTTAAACTAGCTAAATATTTAGCTTGGACATAAATATTTAGTTTCTAACTCAGAATGTAGCTAGCAACTGGGATAGTTAGCTTGGCTGCTAAATATTTGTTTGAAAAATAAATATTTAGTTTTTTAATTAAACATTTACCTCTGATTCAAACATTTAGTTGGGAACTAAATGTCTTCTTTTCAAACTAAATATTTAGCTTCCTGACTAAATGTTTAATTTAAAAGCTAAATGTTTAATTAGTGAATTAAACATTTAGTTTGACATTCTGACATGATGAAAATGTGACTTTGGAAAATGAAACCTGCATTTTTCTTTATAACAGGTTAAATAGAAGAACTGCTTTCATTTTTGACAGTCATAAGCTGTTGGATTTCCAGGCAGCTGAAAATGTTTCCTGATTTATTTCTAAACAACGTTTTTCTCCAAATCAGAGCAACAACTAACGTTTCATCTCTTAAGCATCTTTAATGCTGGAAGGATGAGGAACTGATTCTGGATCAGCAGCGTCTCCTCTGACAATAAAACAAAAATTAAATACGTTCTTATTTGTTTTTCTTTGTCGCGTTGAGAGAAAACAGAGACATGAGCCTTTCATACTCTGACTGATATGAAAATGGAGGAGTAGCTTGGCGGCGTCGCCGTCCTCCAGCTGAGTGCCGGTGCCGCTCGACCCGAACAGAACAGCATCAGAACCGTCCGCCGTCATTTCTGGGCTCATTGACGGCGTCTGATTCAATTTGAGGCTGACGGGGGGGGGAGAGGCGGGCGGAGGCGGGTGGAGGTGTGTGTGCTGCAGATGGAGGAGGCAGAGCCGGAGACGGTCGCCATGGCAACAGGAGGTGCAGCCCTTCTTTATGGAGGAGATTTGATGCAGAACAGCATCACCTCTTAAAGAGGAATTACTAATAAATATCTGCATTTTTTATTAACTTTACATCGATACCAATTGTTTATTTTAATTTTAAGGATTTGGTGAGTTTTTTTATGCCAATTTTTCTTTTAAATCTCTTTTTTGTTTTATTTATCAAGGTAATTTATTTTAAAAATTCACTCTAAAGTTATCTTTGTTCTTTTATGTGTTTAAAAGACAAAAGACTTTAAGATGTTGGTCTAAATCTGGAGTTTCAGGGCGAACCTCCGCTGTGTCCGCAGTTCTCATCACCACCACTAGATGGCAGTAACATCACGCTGCCACAGAAGAAGAAAAACCGTCCAGCCTCCTCCCTCACCTTGACTTTTGCCTGGCAACAGGCGGAGCTGCAACAGCCTGCGCAGTTTGTCTTTAGTTTGCAGTAAAATGAGCGTTTAGCGGCGCACGTTGCTGCGATCCGATGATCGATCTGCTGATCGGCTGATCGATCGGCTCCGATCAGCTGGGAGGGAAAACTGAGAGGGTCGATCTGATCCGGGGACGCAGATCAGGTTTATATTCATGTTACAGGTTTGCAGGCGGATGATGGAGGATCAAAATGACAGAAACACACGAACATGTTCAGAGGAATCGCTTCCTGAGTCACATGAACTAGTTCACCAGCAGGAGGTGATTCAGTCCTCTGGTGTGTTGGATGGAGGAGTTCATTTCCACCAAATCATCTCTGAAATTTTCTAGGAAAAAAACAGGAAATTTCTGAGTTTGAAAACAAATCTGAAATTTTTTTTAGGAATAAAAACATGGATATTTATGAGTTTGAAAAGTTTCAGATTTTCTAGAAAATCGTTGAACTTTCTCAAAAAAAAAATTTAAAAAGTCAAGAATTTGTTTTAGTTTTTCTTTAGTAAATTTCTGAGATTAATCTCAAACCTTCAGATTTTTTTTCTAGAAAACGTTTCACTACTTAAAGTCATAAATGTGTGTCAGTGGTTCCATCAGGCAGTGACCAAAGCACCTGACGGTCGGTGAGAACAGAGAGAGGCTGAGCAGACGAAGCCTTACAGGTCGGATCAGCAAAGTGTCCAAAGCAAACCAAGTCAGAAAGTTCAAATTAAAGGATAAAAGGAAGGTTTTGGTTTGGCCTAGTCAAAGTCAGGGTTTTAATCTGGAGTGAAATGATCTAAAGCAAACTGTTCATGTCCTAAAATGCTCCAATGTAGCTGAATAAAACCTTTTCTGCCAAACAGAGGGTCAACATTTCTCCACAGAGAGTTAAAGATTTATCCGTAGTTAATGGATAAAATAATTTTAAATAATTTACTGAGTTTATTATTTGATCTGAATCATGCTCCTCATGAATTTCTGCAGGGTGAGTTTCTAAATGTCTCGTTAGTTTCGTTTAAATCTGTGTTTTATGTTAATTAGCAGCGGTTGCTCCTCTAATGGATTAATTGTAACGAAGAATCTCCTGATTTGACTTTAACCGTCGACGCAGCAGGAAACGTTTCCCTCCCAGAGATTAACTATGTTTAGTTGCATTTCACCTGTTGCTTGTTGGTTTCTAATCTGTAATCAGGCAGCAGATAGAGAAGCAGACCTTCAGGGACTGTGGATGTGCTGAGTCTCTGACTGAAGTGACCTTTGACCCTGTCTCTCGAGAGGCTGTCCCTGGAGGAGGCCGGAGCCTGGCGGCGAAGCGGAGACGCTCGGCGAGCTCAAGCTGCAGCCCTGCGTCCTGGAGCTCTGCCGGTTCTACTCCCAGTGCCTCTGCAGGCCGCTGAGCCGGACGACGCGCACCAAAAGGTTCCCACACGGTCCTGCGTCACACCGCCGCCCCCTGCTGGCCAGGTGTTAGATAATCCGTCATTGGGTCAGATAGCGGCTGAAACACTGAGGGGAAGGACAGAAATATGCAGGTTTGAGGTTAAAAACTCTTTTTGGTTTGTGACTAAAAGGACTTTTTGCAGATATTCTGGAGTCTTTGCAGCTGGTTGAGCAACGGGAATAATAATCCCAACAAGGGAACCATAATCTGAGATAAACACACAGAACATGTTTATTGGCAGGAGAAACGGAGCCAGTTTGACTGAAACGTTTCCAAAGCGGGGACTGATTGTCTCAGGTGAAGGTCAGAACGTAGGCGGACCAGTAACTGGAGAACTTTGGGTCAGTTTTCCTACCAGTAAAGAGTTAGATGGTCTGGTTTGGTTTGGTTTGGTCTGATCTGGTTTGGTTTGGTTTGGTTTGGTCTGGTTTGGTGTGGTTTGGTTTGGTTTGGTTTAGTTTAGTTTGGTCTGGTTTAGTTTGGTTTGGTTTAGTTTAGTTTGGTCTGGTTTAGTTTGGTTTGGTCTGGTTTGGTTTGGTTTGGTCCGGTTTAGTTTAGTTTGGTCTGGTTTAGTTTGGTTTGGTTTAGTTTAGTTTGGTCTGGTTTAGTTTAGTTTGGTCTGGTTTAGTTTGGTTTGGTTTAGTTTAGTTTGGTCTGGTTTAGTTTGGTTTGGTCTGGTTTGGTTTGGTTTGGTCCGGTTTAGTTTAGTTTGGTCTGGTTTAGTTTGGTTTGGTTTAGTTTAGTTTGGTCTGGTTTAGTTTAGTTTGGTCTGGTTTAGTTTGGTTTGGTTTAGTTTAGTTTGGTCTGGTTTAGTTTGGTTTGGTCTGGTTTGGTTTGGTTTGGTCCGGTTTAGTTTAGTTTGGTCTGGTTTAGTTTAGTTTGGTATGGTTTGGTTTGGTCTGGTTTGGTTTGTTCTGGTTTGGTATGGTTTGGTTTGGTCTGGTTTGGTTTGTTCTGGTTTGGTATGGTTTGGTTTGGTTTGGTCTGGTCTGGTCTGGTTTGGTCTGGTCTGGTCTGGTTTGGTTTGGTTTGGTTTGGTCTGGTTTGGTTTGGTTTGTTTTGGTTTGATCTGGTTTGGTTTAGTTTGATCTGGTTTGATTTGGTTTGGTTTAGTTTGGTCTGGTTTGGTTTGGTTTGGTCTGGTTTGATTTGGTTTGGTTTAGTTTGATCTGGTTTGATTTGGTTTGGTTTAGTTTGATCTGGTCTGGTTTGGTTTGGTCTGGTCTGGTCTTATCTGGTTTGGTCTGGTTTGATCTGGTTTGGTTTAGTTTGGTCTGGTTTGGTTTGGTCTGGTCTGGTTTGATCTGGTTTGGTTTAGTTTGGTCTGGTTTGGTCTGGTTTGGTTTGGTCTGGTCTGGTCTGGTCTGGTCTGGTCTTATCTGGTCTGGTCTGGTTTGATCTGGTTTGGTTTAGTTTGGTCTGGTTTGGTTTGGTCTGGTTTGGTTTAGTTTGGTCTGGTCTGGTCTGGTTTGGTCTGGTTTGATCTGGTTTGGTTTGTTTTGGTCTGGTTTGTTTTGGTTTGATCTGGTTTGGTTTGGTTTAGTTTGGTCTGGTTTGGTCTTGTCTGGTCTAGTCTGGTTTGGTTTGGTCTGGTCTTATCTGGTCTGGTCTGGTCTGGTTTGGTCTGGTTTGATCTGGTTTAGTTTAGTTTGGTCTAGTTTGGTCTGGTCTGGTCTGGTTTGATCTGGTTTGGTTTGTTTTGGTCTGGTTTCTGATTTTCAGTGACTGCCTCATGTTTTCATCCCCGTCATTCATTCACTTTTCATCAAGATGAATGTTTTATTTCTGGATGTTTTATTTCTGTTTGCTCTTACAGGTACTGTGACGACAGCTTCCTGTGGTACGAAGAGCACACGTTCAAGGTGTGTCGACGGGTCAAGAGAGTTTCCTTCTCCAGAAGTAAGTGACTGTGGATCCGAGGCGACAAACTGAAAACGACGTTTAACTTAAAGCTCTTTATTTATTTGTGCAGAATGTTTTTGAAGCTGCAGCCCATGTTAGTTCATTAGACATTATTGCTAATTATTTAATATCTCATAACAAAAAACAGAAGATAACTGTTGGTTTGTGGGGTTTTCTGTTTTACTTTTTTATTTTAATGCAAACGATGTAAATCCATCTGTAAAAAGTGTAAAATAGATAAAGTTACATCTACAGAGAGTCCCTTTAACAGTGAAAACCTCTGAGGGGTTTTCTCATTAAGCGCTAATGAGCACCGACGAATCAGTGGTGTTACCATGGCAACCTGCATCTTCATTAAACGTTTACGTGTTTAGGATCAAAGTTTCTCTTGAACTTTGACAGACGGACGTGGCAGAAGGAGCTTTCCCAGGTTTGGCCCTGACTGCAGAACCATCTCCGTGTTTCCGTCGGTTCCTGTTCCCAACATAAAGCTCCCAGGTTCTTCCTCTGGTGTCGGGTACCCGGCTGTAACCTTTTCCTTTCTGCTCCTCCCTCCTCAGATCTGAAACAGAGATGCTTGTCTAAGATGTGCAGCAAACTGTGACCCGACAGGAAGCGGCGGAAACAAAGAGCCGTTCATCTTCCCAACGACAGCTGGAAGCTGCTGGTGATTCACCAAACATGTACAGTTTGCTCCTTTTATCCTTTTGTCACTAATCTGCCATGCAGCACATACATATAAAGAGTTTATTTAAAGAGAAGAAGCTAGTTTTAAAACATTAGTCTTTATAGGTTGCCCCTGTTCACAGTTTGTATTAATCTGACCTGCGAAAAAAAAAAAGCAGGTTGATGAATGTAAACTTTAATCCACTTTTAAATGTTTGTATTCTTCATGTTTAAAAAGTAAATGGCTGTCATGATCTCATGAATAAGAAAAATGACGCCATGACGAATAAACTCAGTTTTTACCCTTCATGTGATGAACATCCTGCATAATTCAGCTGGAAAACAAACAAATTTTGGAAGAAGATAAAAGTTTTAGAGGAAAATGAGGTTTTTGTTAAGAATTTGGAGAGTGAGCGTCACTATTTCTTACTCTACATGCTGCAGGTTCATCAATGTTTTCACGGGACAGGAGTCGCTGTGTTGTTGTCATAGTGAGTTTTGGTTTGCATGTCGATAATTTGGCTTTTAATTCAGGAAAGATGCTTTTTTAGTAACATTTCTACAGTCTTATTAAATTATTGGAACATGTTGAAACTGTTTGATCGGCTTTTTTAAAAGATATTTCCATGAAGTCAAATGAAGTAAACGCCATGTTGATCTTTCCTCTGGGACGTTTTTAATAATTTCTCATTTTTAGATTTTTTTTTAGGTCTGTGGTGAGTTTGAGTTTTATTTTATATGGAAAAGCTGCTTATTTTAGGCCTTTTCTCTTAGAAATCTTTATTTAAAAAAATCCTGACAAAATCTCTTTTTCTGAGGCCAGAACTCTGTGGCTCTTCGTCCAGTTTGGGAATTTAAGGCTTTATTTATTCAGGAAGCAGAGCTGGTAACAAGTTTTTAAGGTTTTCATCTAGAAGGAGTAAAAGTTTTCCAAAGGAAATCCTGGACATGTCGAGGGAAGTGAGGAACAAACCTGGATCTTAAGCGTTTCCCAAAGAGCTGCTTCCCCAAACCGTCCCAGTTCATCCCCAGCGCCTCCTTCAGGCGTCGCTGGTAAGATGACTGGATCATGGAAAAACTTCAGTCTGACCATTGGAGGGTGTTTTTCTCCACTTCCGCTTCACACAGAACCTCAGATTTCCTGCCAAAGCCGGCAGGACTGTCCCTTACCAAGACCCTTCAAAGACCTCATCAAGACCATACAAAGACTGGATCAAGACCCTGGACAGGCTTCACCAAGGCCATACATTACCGAGATTCTTTAAATACCTTCCCAAGACTTCACCAACACCTCATAAGACCACCTAAAGATCTAACCAAGACCTTATCAAGACCCTCCCTACAGACTTGTAAAGACTTGCAGGAATTTGCAAGAATGAAAGTGGGAAGCACAACAAAAGTAGTCGGACCTAAACATGCATCTCTGTATCTAGATGTTCGTCCTATTAGAATGAGAAAACGTCCATTAAAGACCTGATGATGGACCCAAACTCTGCGTCTTCCTTGATTTTTCTTCTCTGCTCGGTTTTCATCCAGCAGCTCTGAGGGAATCGATACGTTGGAACTAAAAGTTCATTATTTCAAACACACATTTCTGTTTACCTGTTTTCATAGATTGAATTAAGTGAATGATAAATGTAAGTAAAGCTCTTTTGATGTTGGAGACTTTTTTACTTCGGGTCAGATTTCCATGAAAAGCCTTCAGATGTTCTGGAACACCTGGATCTTCTCCGCCTGTCCGACACAAAGCTTCGCCATCAGCCTGCTGCTCCAGCGGGCCGGCCCCTCCCCTCCTGTTGGCGCTCATTGATCCGAACTCCTGGGAGGATCAGATGAGACCCGTTTGATCCTCCCGGGTCGCAGACCCCTGCTGGACAAAGGCGGCTCTGTGGATCCCCCTGCCGGACCCCGCCTGCGTTTATAAAAAACCCGACATACCTGTGCAGGAACCGGACCGGGACAAGCTTCTGCTCAGGTGTCACCCGATAGCCAATAGGAGCCGGAGGCTCCCTCCTCCTCAGGTCGGAGTTAAAGAAGCTGAGGACTCACTTTGACTGGAGGGGAAGAACGAAGGAACGTCTGCAGCTGGAAGTAAAGTAAGACCTTACAGTTTGTTTGACAAACGCACTAAATGGATGTTAATGTTGTTTTTCTATTAAATAAATATGTTCTGCGAATATTCAGGCTGATATTTAACAATAAGTAGGTTTTTAGCTGAAGTTCCTGCAGATCCTCTGGATGTTTCTGTCCTTGGATTCGTTTGGAGGTCGAGTGAGAAACAAGCTGGAGCATCAGAACAGGCAGACGAGGTCGAGTCAGGGCAGCAAACCAGGGAACAGATCTGCAGGAAGGCTTCAGGGTGAAGGGAGACGAGGTCTCCAGAAGGCTAGAGTTTATTCTTCCTCCTGCTGGACGTTAACTCTGAACAAATCCTGGAAGGCCCACCCTTTTTAATGCTTCCAGTTGATCGCTTTGTTCATTTTTGAAAACTTTTCTTTGGGTTTTCAGTAGGACTGTTTCACTTTGTCACCAAATTGCTGCTGGGTTGCCAGAAAAGTTGCTCTTTGGTTGCATTTTTGATCCTTTACTGCTGGAAGCTCTTAGCTTTTCTTCTCCACGTGTTGGAAACAGTCAGGAGAAACGGCCCCACCAGGCCTCCGCTCTCCGTCCTGGTACTTTTGGTCCAGTCAGTCATGGTTTCCTTGGACAGAAGTGGTTTCCTTACTTCCCTTTCTTCACCTGCTGCCATTGTTGAGGAAGCTCTGCACTGGTGGCGACATGGTTTTATTTGAGTTTGATGTTTACTACATGAAAATGAAGAAAATCCCTCAAAGTCCAAATAATGAATTTCTTTAAATTCTTCTAAAACACGTCTTTAATTTTAGTTTGTGCTTGACTTTTGTCATCTTGCCTTAAATCAGCTGCGTTTGCTTCTGTTTGGATGTGAAATCTGGGTCACACTGCAGAGTGTGCAGGGCTGTGCATGCAGCCACAGCTCAGCCTCACCAGTCATCACTCCTCCACCGCCGTGCTTGGCTGTTGGCATCAGACGTTGGTGCCGAAATGTCCAAAATGCAAACCCGTCTGATCGTGTCATGATTAGCATTTAGCATGCTAACTGAGGCTGTGGGATGCATCTTGTTTGATATAAACTGGGCGGTTCAGCCGGAGCTCCTGTGTGCCTCAGCAGGCCGCTGTCTCCATTAACATGGCGGCTCAGGCTCTTCAGCTGACATTAAAGATAAAGTGTAGCAGCGTTAGCGTTAGCCCCCCGCTCAGAGGCAGTGATATCGCCTCCCGCTCTGTGAAGCATCAACAACCCACTTGTTGGCGTCGTGGAGCAGAGCCACAGGTGGCTGAGCGGTTTGGAGCCATTAATCGCTGATGCAGCGGGCGCTGAAGGTCTTGTCTGGCGCGGCAGCAATAATCATTATGGTGATGGGGGTAATTTATGGAGCTGGTGTGAGATGCTGGAGTAAATGCAGGTCTCTGTTACAGCCGGGCAGAAAGCAGCTGCGATATTTCCCTCCTCCTCCCTGACGGCTGTGATGAAGCCGACTACAGAGGATCTGCTGGCTTCATTTCTCTCTGCACCAAATAAAAACATTACAGGAAACTTCACATGAACAAACTGTAGCAGGAATTAATGCGAAACTGAACAGCAATAAAACTGAAACATGGCAGAAACCGGAATCACTTCCTGAAGCGCAAACCGTCCTGGTAGCAGAGCAAAACCACATCTGATCCTGTGAGTCCTGTGATGTCATTGACATGGTAATGCTTTAGCATTAGCTTCTGCTCCATACTGTGGTGCTAAAGCGTTTTAGCATTAGCTTCTGCTCCATACTGTGGTGCTAAAGCGTTTTAGCATTAGCTTCTGCTCCATACTATGGTGCTACAGCGTTTTAGCATTAGCTTCTGCTCCATACTGTGGTGCTAAAGCGTTTTAGCATTAGCTTCTACAGAATACCATGTTGTTGTTTTAGCATTAGCTTCTGTTAAATACCATGTTAGCACTAGGACTGTTTGGAGATAACTCGATATATCGCTGCTAACATCGGTATCGGACCATGTTAGTCAGTTTTTTGACATATCGGTCTGGCTCCAGTGAAGCTGATTTTTATGTCCATTTTGTTGCCATTTAGTTCTGGACTGAGCACAGAGCTGACGGTGTTTGGGGTCAGAGGTGGTGTCTGTGGGGTCACCGTCTCATAAGCTAACCGTGGGAAGGCGCCGCCTTAAAGGGCCGGTGCATCGCTGCTCTGAAGCTGCCATTTTTCTCCAATAAAAACTTTATAGTTTTCATCTGGAGGCTTCCCCCATCTGTTCTTGTTTTATTGTGGCTCTGATGTTTTTCCAATCAGATTTTCTCTGCAGGATCTCATCATGTTTCTGCTGTGGATCTTCATGCTGCCGGCTGCTTCCTGCAGTGAGTTTCACCCAATAACTGAGCTCTGGCAGGCGGCTCCCTCTCCGCCCTCATGCTTTCCTTTATTTGTGTAATTACACTAATCACACAATGATTAATCAATTAACTGCTGATGTGTTAAATGTTGCATGGATGAATTAAATCTCCTCTTTTTTTCTGCAGCGCTCTCCGCGTTCTGTCCGGACCCAGAGGGCGGCAGCCGAGACGCAGGTCACGTAATTGGTGAGAATCATCCTTTATTATTATTGTTTTATTTTCTATTTGGAACAATAAACTTCAGGCATGTTAACGGTCACCACACAAGCTGCTTGAATGAATCCTAATGAACGAGTGGAGCTGAAGGTTCAGCGGGTCGAGAGGATGAGTCAACGAGCCGAACCGGATCACAGCCTGCAGCGGAAACGTTTCCTTCAGGGACTTTCATCTTTACTTTAATTACTTTAATTAGCTGATATTTACTCAAAGCAAAAAAGCAATTTTAAACAGAGAGAAGCACATTTTAGAACGATAGTCAGTTCCTGTATAAAACTTTCTCTCTCTTTTGGAGAATCTTTAATTTAAAAACAACCTGAACAATTATTGGCACCATGTAAAGGATAATAACAAAGTGAACGAATGTTTAAGAAAATGTTTCTGTTAGCTGGTTTGGATCTTTATTCTGCCGAATAACGACTCATTTTCAGTTTTTCTGCCAGAGGTGATTCTTATTTAAAATCTGAACTTATGCAGTCTGATGAGGCAGAGCAACAGTCCCCCAGCATCACTCCTCCTCCACCGTACCGAACAGCTGTCATGACTTGTTCCACAGCAGACCCACCGGGAGTGTCCGATGCTGAAACGCCTCAGTGGACGTCCGCCTGTTTTTCCAAATTATTCACACAAAATCAACCTATTTCCACAGAGCAGATCTAAAATGTTCTAAAGAAAATGCAGCCTAGGAAGCTGAAACACTTTAGTTTAATGTTTAATGACACATTACTGGTTGGCGTTTACAAAGCAGCCAATCCAGAGGCTGCGTTTATTTTCCTCTGTGCTGGTTGGCTGTTGCCAGTTTGAAGACCTCGTGTCATATTTATGATCCAGAGGATCAGAAAGTCGTAGATTACTCATTTAAAAGTTTGAGACATTTTTCTCTGTTAGTAAAACAAGGTTTTAAAAATGTTTAGTTTATTTATTGTTGGTGCCAATAAATTTGTCATCAGTGATTTTTGAAAGAAGAAAATGACATTTATTTTTTTTCCCCTCTGAATAAATGCTACATCGGATGACGGAAAGGAGTGACATCATATGAAATGTGTTTCATATGATGAAACGTTACAAAACACACAAAAATCTGCTTTAACTATGACACCGGAAGATGATTTAAAGCCCATTTAAACCTAAGTTATGCAGCTGTGAGAAAACAAAGCTGCTGATTATTACAAAATGATTGATTACAGATGAATTTTTTGTGAGACTGTAATAATCATGCTGGAAACCAGCAGACGCGATCATCTCTGAAACGGACAGAAATCTGCCGAAGCTTCACTTTGATTTGACCGACTCCGTCTTCTCCCTCCTCCGTCAGACTGTCTGGGTCTGCGCTTCGTCTGGCTCCACGCCGTCTTCGATAACTTCCCCTCGCTGCTGAGCTTCGTGTCCCGGCTGCGGTGTGCCTCAGGGCTGTGTCCGCGGGACCTGGAGGACTACGGCTGCTCCTGCAGACACGTGGCGTCTGGGAACCCGGTGGATCCTCTGGACACGTAAACGAAGCCCAGAGGATCCTCAGCTCATTCGTTAGGGATTAGAGGAGAATCTGTAAACTTTGATGCTCATCTAAACACATTTTAAGCAGAAGAAGAATTTGCCACAATGATTAGGAATTTTCTTATGAAGTATCTACGTTGACATCTATAAACTGGACTTTTTGTTAGAAACAGAGCTGGATAGTAACCAGCGACATTTGTCTGAGTAACTTTTTTGTAAATATTTACTTTCAGGAGTATTTTTACTATGCTGTACTTTCTACTTTTACTTGAGTAATTTTGTTATGAAGTATTTCTACTCTTATTTGAGTAAAATTTCTGGATTTTCTTCCCACTGAATGAAAAACAAATATGGTTTAACCAAAAATTCTGCAGTTTCTGTTAAAGTTTAATAAGTTTTTATTGACAGGAACTGATCAGGGAAAGGTTTATTTTGCCTGATTTTGTACATTTTTTGTTACTTATATGAATTCTTGGAATTGTAATTCTTGTCCTTAAAATATCAAAATTTCCACTTAACTTTATATTTTGACCCATCTGACTATGTAATTTTTAGATATTAAATAATTGATAATTTGATCAGGTACTCAGTAGTTGAGTAAAACTTTTGCCAAATACTTTTTTTATTCTGGAGTAATTTCTTGAATGGTACTTTTTACTCTTGAGTATAATTTGGGTTCTCTGCCTCCTCTGGTTAGATGTAAACGCTGTCAGGTTGTCAGTAAATCTCTGTTGGTTGTTTTCTTCTGCTGCAGCTGTTGCGCAGCTCACAGGCAGTGCCACCACAGTGCTGCCCCCTGCAGGCAGCGGCCGCCTCTGCCTCCGTATAACTTCTCCTGCTCCGCAGAGACCAGCAGCTGCGGTGAGTCTCAGGCTGAACACAACCTGGAGGTCCTTCCTGAGGATTTGGGTTCACGGTTCCTCTTTCTCTTGCAGACGTTGGCGACCCGTGTCAGCAGAGGTTTTGCGAATGCGACCGAGCCGCCATCGCCTGCGTGACGCGGAGCCGCTACAACCCGAGGCTGAGGGGCCGGACGGCGGCCGCCTGCGCCGCCGGGGAGGCCGCGGGTGGGTCGGGTCGGTTACATCACGGCAAACTGTTGGGATGATTATTGTTATCTGACGTCATATTTGACCTGTTGGTGGTAGAATGGGTTGATCTTAAACAAACTGGTTTCCAGCCACAGACTGGTCCTTAACCGCCTTACTGGTTTAATTTATTAACAATTTAAATAGATGCTAAACTGAGAAGCTTTGGAGTTAGTTCGGCCGTTACCACAATGTCACGGTTTGTTTTTAAGCTACAGTCAAAAATTTACCAGTCTAAATATGTAGCTAGCAAGTTTGGAGACAAACTAAAGATTTGGGTTTGAACTAAATATTTAGTTAGCTAACCAACTGTTTGGCTCCAAAGTGTTTAGTTCACCAGCTAAATAAAACATTTATTTAGCTAATTAAGTATTTAGCTAAGCCGCTTCAAACTAAACATTTATATCTGATCTAAATATTTAGCGTCAAACTGTGACATTTATAAATGAATAACTTTGAAAAATGACCCTTTTTTTTCTTTGGCAGGCTAAATAACTCAAACTACTGCAGTTAATTTTACAAACTACTAATACTGATTTATGTATTTAGATCGCAAGAAGTCAGATTAGGTTCCAACCACTAGATGGCAGCAAACTGCCACAATATGATCCTCAGTATGTGTAGAATATGCATCACTTGGCATCTGTGGAATCAAATACGCCTCTTTGGCTGTTTGAGGAAAAAAACACAGTAAATGTAGAAAGGGTAAAGTCATCTGACCCTTAACCTTTACTCTTAGGGATTTCTGGTCACTGGACGCTGGTGTTTGACTGGTTTCACTGGTGCTCCAGAAGTTCCTGAATGGTTTTTGTTTTAGTTTCTGAACTTGTGTAAATCTATAATTCTCCTTCTGGGTTCGATGCTCTTTCAATAACAGACACATTCTCCAGTTAAATTCTGGTTCTGTTAATTGGGTTCTGGTTTCTGCAGCAGCTTGACTCATTTTCACGTCTTCCTGATCCGGGTCGCAGTCCGGTCAGCGGCTGTCATTAGTCTGGATGTTGTTTCAGATGGGCTCGGCGGCGCCGTGGCGGAGGCTGACGACGTCTTCAACGGAACAGGTGAGGCTGAGAGAACGGAGCCTCCACTCGTCTCTGGACGGTGCGTCACGTCTGGAGAGGGTCAGACCGCAGGAAGCGGCCGATTCACACCTCGGCCAATTAAAACGACGACCTCCTGACGTCTCATCCTGCAGCTTCCTGCCTACGTTCATCTGGGATGAGAAAAATCATTGATTCACAGAGCAGGGTGTCTAAAAATAGCTGCAGGAAGAGGCTGAGCTGCTCTCAGACTGAGTTGAAGTGGAGGTCATTAGAGTGGAGAAGTCAACTTCACAGAGAAAAGTTGGTGAAGCCTGCTGGAGGTCTGCGAGGCTTCAGTCGGAGTGTTTCTCTTTGAAAGCTGACGTAGGCGTCCTGCAGGAAGCCTCTGTTTGAACCGACTGCAGCACCACCATTGTTCCACCTCTGAAGGACGAGCTCGGCTTAAGATCCCGCTGACGTCCGACGGCTGGCTCTCGTCCTGCCTGGACTCTAACTGACCTCATCCTTCCTCTTTCCAGATGTTCTCACAGCAGCCAAGCGGCTGTCCAACGCCGCCCCGCCGCCCGCAGGTGAACATCCCGGTTCCAGGATCCACTGGAAAAATATTCACACGCTTCAGGATTCTGAAAAATAATAAACTGTAATTCTGTTTAATTACGAGGATTTGAGAGAAAATAAATAGTTTTAACTTCAGTAAGAGGAAAAAAATGCAGTTTAGCGTTTCATTCTTTGTGTATTATTTATATTTATACATAATATACATAATAATCTAATGTGTTTTATTGTTATAGGAAAAATTAATTGAATGTATAAATGAAAGGAAATGATATAAATAAAGTTGGCTTGGTTATTTTTAAGCATTAACAGTAAAACTGATTTTAGATTAGATGACCTCACTGACCTGAGCTCCAGGTTTTCTATGGCAGCTGGAGAAAAGCTCATTATCTGACACTATATGTCATTTTTAATCTTACTGTCTGCTTTCTGACCTTCCATCCTCTGAACCAGGAGAACCGGACCGGGCGATGGTCGGTGCTGTGGAGAGCCAAAGTCATCCTGCTGGGCTGGACGGAGAATTCATCACCGGACCACCAGAACCAACCGTCCTCCGGACTCGTCCTGGTACGACCAGAGGAACGGCGCCATGCTGGGACGTCTGCAGACTTAAAACGTTTCTCCTGCTCCTCTAAAGCCGAACCTGTTTTCTAAAAGACGCACAAACTCAAGTTTCGCTGCATGTGAATCGTTTCTTGCAGAGCAGTGGGACGAGGGGAACCAGGAAGAGCCGAAACACCAGAGTTTGATCTCTGGTGGTAACCGTTTAAATCTCCTGTTTTTTAGTTTCTTGATCCTTTTCCTGAGCTGCTAATTGTTCCATTTGGAGCTGATGGTCCCACAGCTTTCCTGGCACCACGAATCGTTTCTCTTCCCACTGAGTGACTCACTTGGCTCAGGCGTTTCCAATCTCTGCCTCTCCAGGCCTGAAAGAGGCGGCAGCAGAAGAAGAAGTGGAGTGGGAGGACCAAGCTGAAGATCAGATGACCCAGAGTCCTGCACGAATCAGCCCGACGAGCCCCGGTGAGTCAGAAAACCATGGAAACCAGTCTGTGTTTCTTTATATGCATGTCTGCACTTTAATGCAGATATTATGTTTACTGGTTCTAGTAAGGAGCAGAGATTCATGTTGCTTTTTTATCATTCACATGCTACTTTTTTAACTGAAATGTTATTTTTTTTATTTATTTAAATGTTACTTTTCTAGAATTCACATGTTACATTTGGAGCTTTTATGTAGTTTATGTTAGAATGTGTTTGTTACAGATGAAATGTTCATTAAAGCTTTTCTAGATCCTCCTGATTGAGTCAGAAATTAGGGCTGTTGTAAACGAATATTTTAGTAATCTATCGATTATTATTATGATTAATCGGGTAATCGGATAAAAAAAGATCAAATAAAACATTATAAATCTAACATAACAGCAGTTTTACTATCTCATATCAACATCAGTCCAGTTTTTCACATTGAGCTTCTCTAAGTTACTTTTCTGTAGTTTA
>CAEGAE010092413.1:0-49249 GCA_903067095.1 Girardinus metallicus | reverse complement strand
TGGTTGTTTGTCCTGTGTGTCTCTGTGTTGCCCTGCGACAGACTGGTGACCTGTCCAGGGTGACCCCGCCTCTCACCCGGAATGTAGCTGGAGATGGGCACCAGCACCCCTCCCGACCCCATTAAGGGACAAGGGTGAACAGAAAATGGATGATCACATACATAAATATTTAATTCACGACTTATTTATTGATGTAAAGAAGACACGCAAAGTCCTTAGTGGATGGATATAAAGATCAGCCAATGAATGTTAACATTGTTTAAAAAAATGCTACTTTAAATTTGAAATGTTGAGATCTGAAAATATGAGCGTAGTTTTGTGACTTTCCTCTCTGTTATCTTACGAGAACAGAGAGATGAGCGCAGGTGTTGTGCGTTTAAATGCTATAACGGACTGCCATACATGATGACACACTACAGTATTCATATCTGGGCTCCGGTGGTCCAGTTTCTCCCCAGCTTGCAGGGCACACAGTACACGTGATCATGCTCCCATCCCGTCCACGTGCGATTGTTTTCATTCCGACGCTGTCGCTGCAGAGGCTGCTGCGTCATGACGTCACGGAGCCAGCGGGCAGCAGGCAGGCTGCTCATCAGTTTGAACCTCGGCGTCGAGGAGTGTGTGAGTAGTCAGTCCTGCTGCAGCTGCTCCCACACAAACACCGACCGTGACAGACCGCCCCGGAGCACCGCTCTGCCCACGACGACACACCGGCTGGCGCTTCCCCGTCTCTCCGTGCTGCAAATTCGCTGGAAAAATTACCGAAGACGGTCAGAGCCGCGGGTGCTGCTTTTGAAACTTTGAGATGGAAAATTTGTGCGGTAACAACCGGTTTCGGTCCGGAATGTTCAACAACCACGGTGAGTGTGCTCACTACTGAATGACCGATGTAGGTTATTGTTGTTGCTGTTGTCGAAATTTGACCCACTACGATGTCCGCCGCCGTGGGATAACTTGTGTAATTGTATCCGTGAAGAAGATGCACAGCAAACCGTGTCCAGTTAGCGGGTCTTGTGGCTGCATGTCACCGTTTTTATCCGGGTTTAAAGGCGAAGATTAGACGCAGATTTATTTATTTTTTTTACTGTGATGTGTGCTGACAGCACAGCGGGCGCACTTGGTCCCGTTAAGTGAAAATCCTTAAAAAAAAAAAAAACAAAACAAACCCTGGCAGCTGGAGCTGCAGCGGGACGCTGGAGCAGCACACTGCAGTTCTGCAGCTCTGCATGAGCGGTACCAAAGAGCCAACTCAACTAAACCACTCATGAATTACAATACATTTTGTTTGCTACTCCAAGAGTGGTCTGATGTTTCCTTACGCTTTTTAAAAACCTTTTTTTTGTGTGTGTTGTTTTTAACCCAGTTCAACTCAAATGAACAATATTGCAACGTATTTTACCTCTTAAAATACATTTTATGGAAACCAAGCCAGTAATCTGCAAACATTTCCTTCCTGTTTTTGACTATTTTTCCTCATTTGAAGATTATAAAACCAGAAAACTTAAATAGAAAAGTTTTCAAATTATTTAATTCCTCGAGGAGGAAGAAGGAAAAAACAAAACAAAAATCCCAGCTGGGCTTTATGTGAAAACTCAAATGTTTCCTGAACCTGATGAATATTCCTGCCACCCTGTGGGGTAGCATTTGTGATTAACTGGGTGTTTCAGTCACTTTGGACCGTTGCTTTTGTTTCAGTCACTTTGGAGGATTTTAGCATATTAACGACCTGTTTAAGATTTTTCCACAGCATTTTTATCATTTTTTTGTCTCTCTTTTTGAGCATTCCAGAGGCGAGCTTGCAGATGTGCTAAACATTGTTGCCTTAACCCGCGTGAACTTGAGGTTAAGGTCACGAACTCATGGCCAGACATTCTTCTTTGGGCAACTGACAGAACATGTAATCTTCTAAATAAGTTCAAGTTTTATTTCGCCGCTGCCCAGAATATCATTGAGATATTTTGGGAAATATGAAGTAGTTCTTTGTAGGTGTTTTAGGTCGGAAGTTTGTTTATTCTTAACTCTTGATTAGTAATTTCCGTGTATATTATTTCCCACTGCATAGTGGAAAGTCTAGACAATATTACTCATCTCGTATATCCCTGATTTTTGGAATAAACAGCGAATATGACACGTTTCTAAATATTTACCTTATTTTATGAATATACATTACTTTACATGCAGTTTTGTTTTCTTTTAGGTAACACTTATTAAGCCACCATCAACTACTGGCAAAAAATTAAACTGTAAAATTAAGTAATTAATTGCAACGATTGGATAAGAGATAATTGTCAGCTTCATGATTGTGACACTCCCTGTAAAAACTATTTGTGGTGACTTGAGTTTGGGCCAGTCAGCTGGGCTGACTGAAGGCGTCAGACGCACCAAACTCCAGCTGAATTATTTTTTATGGCCTGCCAAGTTTCAACCTTTATGGGGCCAAACCACCTTGGATGCATAAATTATTTTTATGAACCACGGATGTCTTGTGGGAGTCGGGTGGTGTCATGGAGGTGAAGATGACAGACCATGATTTTAGACCAAATTGTATTTTGTGGCTTTCAGAGGCTTACGATGGTTATCTTTCATTTTTCTCTGGAAAAACAGTGGGAATGTGTCATTAGCAGCAGTAAGGGAGTAAATAGTTTTCAGAAGTGGTAGCAGAAACATAAATGTTTGACTTTTAAATGAAAATTGTAGTTTTACCATTTACGTTTGAAATGTGTTTAAGAGGTTGAGAAAAGCCATTGTACATGCTAAAATGAACTACTCCCCTCTTTTTCCACATTTATGTCTGCATTAAGTGGATGCTGGTTTGTCTCTACTAAAAATCATCCAGACTGTTGCAGAAGGACCTTTTAAGACCTTTTGTTATGTTGTCAGATGGGAAAACTTTTCATTCATCCCTTTAATCGTTCCAACAAATGCATCTTTCTTTATTTTCTCATAGCTTTAAAATTGTTATGGCTGAATTTGTTGAACATTTATTGATTTTAAAACAAACGTGAAAGCTCTCTTTTAAAGTCCTTCCTTCAGAAGTTGTGTGAACAGGCCCAGGTGTTCACCTTTAACACTTCTCCTCAGTAAATTTTCTTTTCTGGAGCTGCATCAGCTTTTGCAGCCTGGTGAGAAAATGTTAGTTTTTCCATGTCTGGTTGCTGTATTACACCTGTTCACATTACTGGGAGGTTTAGATGTTGTGATACTGAAGTTGTTCCCTCATTAGTCACTGAGTTTACCACTTAGTGATGTGTTAAACATAAAATGTCATTTATTTACTCCAAACGTAGAAGTGTTTGTGCTCTTTGAACTGAAAAATGTGGTGTGCATATGTTTCAACCCCTTTCACTCTGATAATGCCAAATAAAACAAAGTGCATTAAATACCTTCAGAAGTCGCCTCCAACTGCGTGATTTAACCCCAGTATAACTCCGGCTCTTCTGTGATGGTGGTTTGGTAGAGAACATTACTGGGATTATTATTGTACAGGATCTTGGAGGAAATTTGGGAGATGCAAGGTTAGGTTATGAAACGACATCCTGAGGTTTGAACATGTTATAGCGAACTAATCAATCTACATCGCATCCAAAAACTGAAAAATGATGGCAAAACTATCAGTCACTTTATGGAGGAGTGGAAAGAAGAAAACCGTTGTTGAAAAAAATCCATAAGATGTATTTATTGTTTACCAAAAATATGTTTGGAGAAAGCGCTCTGGTCAGCAGGGGCAATAAAAAGCCTTTTTGCCCTATGTGGAAAATGTTTTATGGAAGAAAACGTAATGCACTATCCCTATTGCAAAACATGGTGTTGGTAGAGTCAGGCTGTGGGAGTTTTTTTTTTTTTTTTTTTTTTTTAAAGCAGTGTCAGGGAAACAGTCATTAGTTCATGATGAGTTGAGCTAATTACAGGAAAATCCTGTTAGTAAACCAGTTAGGCCCCACAAGACTAGACGGGAGACTAAGAAGCTCCTTCCGGTACAAACTCACAGCCAGACAATGTTATGATTCATGTCAAAGTATTTAATATGTTAGAATGGCCCAGTCAAAGTTCAGTCCCTACATCTTACTCAGCATCTGTGATGAGACTTGAACGGTTCAACAATGTTCTCCATCCAATCTGACATTGCGTTCCAGTCGGTTCTGTTTGGGTGTTTATGCATATGACAGTGATGTACTACGCCTTTAAACTCAAAATTAAGACAGCACAAACAGTTTATGCATGTGTGAGAGACGTGCCTTAAAAGACGTGGAACAACATGCACTGAAAACTCTTGACTCAGGGTGGCGAAGCATATTTGCACAACATACTTTGTCAGTTTTTGATGAAAAATGCTGAAAACCATGGATCTTTTTCCCTTTACTTCACAAGTCTTGTCTACTTTTGTCTTGCTCTGTTACACACATTACCAGGGAAATACATGATGGGTTGTAACAAAATGTGAAAAATGCAAAGGGGTGTGAATACTTCAGCAAGGTGCCATTAAAACAACTAAATAAGTTGCGACTACAGACATCACAGAAGGAAGGAAAACTCAATGCAGTGAGTGTTGGGGATGGTGACAGAGTCCACAGTGGGTAACATTTCTCAGAGAGCCCTGTGGAGAAATTCTGGCTGGGTTCTGCTGTCTGTGACCACGCTGACTCCATCACTGGTGGGTATCTAAGCATGTAGGTCAGGAGATGAACCACAAGAGAAAAAGGAGCAGCTCAGGAGAGTGCCCATTACAGTACAGCTCAGTACTTTAACACTTATCATATTTCCTGTGTCTGTCCACTGCTTCTTCTTTTTTTTTTTTTTCTTTTAAATTATTATGCATGTTCTCTAGCATGAACTCAGGATGTACTTAAAAATACTAATGTGCAATTCAGGAATAATAATCTGTCAATATGGCAGGAACGGGTAAATAAGCACCTCTGTTGTTCCTGAAGCAGTTGTAGATGGTGCCGATATAATCGTTCTCTGTTCTGCGTCTCAGCAGTTTGTCCTGACAGCGATGTTTAAATCAGTGAATCGATATTTGTCATTCTGCCAGTAGGTCTCCCAGGCTAGCAGCTGGGAATAAAGATACTGGTTCTGCTTAAGAGGAAATGGAATCACTAAATGGCAACAAACATCATGAATGATTAGTGCAGTTACCTTTTTTTATTTTTTGTATTAAATACATCTGACATGCCAGACTGGCTGCTCTATAGTTGCACTGGCTTTAACATTTGTGTAACTTAGTAATGGTATGTTGCTCAATAATTGATCAATTAAAGAGCAGCCTTCAGTTCTTTGTAGCCTCAGTAACAACATCTATACTGAAGATTGGTAAATGGTGCATTCAATGACCAGAGATGGATCAAATTTTTGAGGTTCCTGCAGCTAATGACCAGCCTGGGCCGATCAGACTGCTGTTGATGGTTTCCAGTCAAGACTTTGGCTTTTTCAATTAGCAATTAATCAGTTAATTGCAGGATAAATTACAATTGGCTTTCTTATTTCCGTTTTGATTATTAATATTTTTTAAAGGGTAATTCTGTTTACAGAGGCATCATAATCCATTTTATTTATGGTTTTGGTTGCACGTGATTTTATTTATTTCTGTTTATTGATTTCAGTTGTGTTTTATTTTGGATATTTAAAACATTTTATGTTTCCAGTGTTAAGTGTTTGTTACAAATTTATAGTTTACTGATTTTTGAGAGAGCACTTGTCTTATGCTATTAGCAATATGTTACATGGAAAACATTGTCAAAACAACAGTATTGTTTAAACCAATAATTACTGAGACAATTTATCATCTAGCAAAATTTGTTATCATGACTGGCCTAGTCAAGATTGTAATTAAATGTTTTAGCTGTATTATTCTAATTTAAAGAGCACAGAATGTTGTTTTATTAGGTATAAACGGATCTTTAAACACCCCAGAATTTCAGCTTCTGTTCCTACTGAAGAGTTTCTTCCTTGGACAAAAATATTTTCTATATTTGAAGATTCCTTTATCAAAGTATTAACTATGTGCTTTGTTCCCTTTGCATGTGCCTGACTGCTGCTGGATTTGGATAATTTCTTGCGCTGGTCAATCATCCTTCCCTGAGCAGATGATGAGGTAAGAAACCAGAGTTTTATTCAGTTCTACTGCTGAAGATAAAATGGGCCACTTGTTTTGGGAGTGTTGGCCTCCATTATCTCAGTAAAATGAGGACATTGTGTGGTTAGTTTGTGTCAGGGCATTTTATCCCTGATGGCTATTGCTGCTCCGCTGGGTTTGTGCGGTTACTGCATCACTCTTAAATCATAAGAACGGTTACGACAATTCAAAGGCTGTGATTTCAGCTGGAAGCACTTGCAGGGATTGGAAATATTTGTATGAAAAGAGAAAGGTGTGGTGCCCAGATTTTCAAGTTTTCTAGTTCTTTCCTTCGTCAGCTGAGAATGCGAGGTTGGTTTTGTTTATTTTTTTTCTGCGATTGTTATGTTTGATGTTTCATTTGCGTGGCAATTGTTGCTTGACTTGCTCTGTCAGTGAATCAGTTTAACAATGAGGATTTTGTCCTTGCTCGGTCACTAGAAGTCATTCACCTTGCTTCACTTTTCTCCTTTTCTCTATGACTCCATCTCGACCCCAAGACCTTCCAGTTGACCGTGTTTGACCCCGCTGAGGGAGCATTAAAAGTGAAGGTCTTTTTTTAAATCCAAAACAGCTCAGCCTGGTGTTAAGGTGTGGATCGGGTGTGACAACTTCCTGGTTCAACGTTCCAGATCATTTTGACAAAGGGAACACCTTGTAGGTGACGTTTCAGCATCTGCCCAACGACTCAGTGGCTGCTGCCTCACACATGCCAAAGACTTCAAGACCTTGTAAAATCCTTCCTAAAAGCCATCACTAAGTCCAGACTGACATAACTAAATGCCCTTCTTCTGCCACACCCACACCCATGCCTGTAAACCACAAGGGACTCTGGGTTGTGGTGTTGACTTCCTTCTGTACGCCTAAAGCCATCACAAATGTGTACTTGCACAGACAAACCGATGTCACTCTGCAAGGGCAGTGCCAGAACAGGAAGGTTTTGTCTCTTGAGGGAACCTCTCTGCAAACACACACATGGACGCAATCCGCTGTGTTGCATTCCTCTGTGGCTTTTACTCAACTAGCCATTAGCTTCTTGTGCCCTCAGTTGCTGCTTGCCTCTGCAAAGTGAATACATTCTATACTTGGACTTTATTAGCCCATTAGCTTGCCAGCGACTGAAGCTTGTTTCCATTTTGCTCCCCCCACCCCTTTTACTGTTGCCTCAAGTGTGCAAACGCTTATTCCTTCATGAACAAACTGGATTGGCAGAATGTGCAGATATGCAGCACCACACCCGTCGATCTACTGACTGACATTTCTTTTTTTAGAACAACACCTCCAGTACTTATTGTTTCAGGGAAAACATAAGTAATTATGACGTCTGACAGACAAATGATGGGTGAGGTTTCTGATTTAGCTGTAATAAGTTGAAGAGAAAGAATAATAAACACTCAAGCTATGACCCTTCACTCTAAATGTCTTCATACCAGCATCATGCTATCTCTCTCTACTTATTCACTTTTTGTAACTGGATTGCGTTTGAATCAAGTGTACTTGATTTCAATTAGTTTTGGACCAACTTGGATTAATTGAACTTAATTTGACTTGTTTGTCAAGTGAATTGCCATGAGAAGACATTAGTTTTGAACCGCTGCTGCTAAATTAATAAACCGAAGATGTGTTGATCAGAATCTGGTGAGCAGATATACATCAATTTATATATATAAAGTCTTAGTAGGCAGAGATGGGTGATACAATATAAATCACACAGGATCATGGTTGAGTGGTCAGTAGATTGGACTGGGAAGTATGAATGAAGCCTTATTGGCATTCTCTCTTTTTTTTTTTTTTTTCTCTGCTGTCATATTTTACTCTCTTATTTATTGACGTTTTCGTTCCTAATGTGCAAATTGTAAGGATTAAGAATGCACCAATCCACTTTTTCACTTCCGATAAGATACTGGTATCTGACATGCAGTGTCGCCTGGTACGGTCCGATACAGAAAAATAGCTTAAACATTTCTTTTTTTAAATCACAGACCTACATGTCCTGAATTACAAATGTATTTGATAACTTTTCACCAGTAAAGAACACTTGAATACATCAATAGCTTCACAAGCTTGGTCAAACATGTAAAAACAAACCTGAACAAACCTTTCAAATGGTTCAGAAAGTGTAATTATAAATATATTGTAAAATCAATAATAAAGGAAGATGTCTCTCAGAGCACAAAGTGTAGAACTGGACTGAATAGATATTTCCTTATGGATCAGGCACATTGTCTCGATACCCGATCTAGAATTTCTTTCAATATTGGGACCAATACAGATATAGATATTGTATCGATGCATCTCTAGTAAACATGTCAAGTATTGCCAGGTGTTGGTCTGAGTTTACCCCCCTCACAGGATTTACTCTGTATGAAACAAGGTCACACTATGCATTATCAACCATCTTTCAATAATCTTTCTTCATTTAACACTCTGAAGACAATCTTGTGATGCGGTCATGCCGTTTCACAGGAGTTACTGTTAAGATTTTATCATTCAAGTCCTGCAGAGATTCTGCAATCATCGGCTGACAAGGCATATATTATATTCAGAAGGGACTTTGTTGTTGGGTGTTGATGTTATTTATTTAGTATTTGGCAGTGATATTTCTGTAGACTTAGTATTATTAAAAGTAAAAGTCTCTGCATCTGTAGTGTTCAGTATAAGTATCTTAAGCCAATCTAGAAAATATTGGCTTAAGATGCAAATAAGTGGAACAGTTCCCATCAATGAGAACTGTGTTACATTTGGTCTATAGCTTAGTGATGCAGACCTGGTTTCAGCCCGTGGATTGGACTTTGTCGTTCAGCCCTCTGGGCTTTTGCAGCTTGATGTGAGGGCAAACAATCGGGTTAGGGAGCAGGCACGCAACACTTCACTGAATACAAGGCCACTGTAACACGACAATAAAAGGATGGTGAAAGACGAGTGCTTAAAGAGGGATTTGTTGTCAACATCAGATTCCATCATGTGTTCAGTATTCTTTGTTGGTTGATTTCTTTCTCTCTTTTTTCCCTTCAATAACAAAAGCTGTAAAATCCCTTAGTATAGACAAGCAAACAGTCCCTACAGTTCAGTGATGTGTTTATAATATTTCCAAGGACCTACCCCTTTCAAATATCTCTAATCTCTTTTGCAATATGGTGCATTAGCAGCATTACGTTTGTATTAAATGCTTTTTTTGTTTATAAGAGTTGCCCCTTCTGGGGAGAAATGCTGACAGACCAGAAGAAACATGCTTTATCTTTTAATGCAAACAGCTAAAGCTGCCATTGCAAACAGAAAGGTTATAATTTTTAATAAGTACACTTTTAATATGGTCTTCTATACAAATCATGTTAATATATCTGCTCAAGGATTTTACAATCATCCTTAAAACAGCCATGTCTTGTAGAATTGCCCTGACATCCTAACCTTCTTTTCTCGCTGCTCCTGTCCTGACCGCGCTCCGATTGCTCAACAGAGCCTCAAGCTAAGTGGCCCAAATCTTCAGTTCTGCAGATGTCCTACATCAGCTCGCCTTTTAGCCTCAGCACTCTGCAGAGGTTTTAGTACGAGGGTGACCTTAAGCATTCTTTGGTAAGAGGGCGACCTTAAGCATTTTTCTTCTAGCCTTACAGAAGTGGCCCCTGCCAAACCCCCCCATTGCTATAAATAATCTCAGCCCAGTTCCCATGGCCCCCACAGCAGTCCCGTCACTCACAGAGCAATGTGGGCTACTGGCCCACGAAGAGGGAAACACTGGTAGCTGAGAGATAGGTACGTTGGTTGAAGTTAGGGCAGGTGTGGTCAAAGTGATGAACCCTCCATGACAGATATGAATTAAAAGGGTTTTTCCCTTTTTGGGTGAGAGCAGATAAGATTTCATAACGCCTTGGAAGAACAAAATAAGCTGTTAAATGTTGAAGTTGTTACTGGTTCAAGAGATTTTCATTATAAATACTTTTACATTTCTAGCAGGACATCTCAAACAAAATCTGTTTCTGACACCAGTCAGTTATTTAAGATTAATAAGATTATTTGCTAATACAGAGCTCTAATCAGATGGGTTTTTTTTCAGTTTCTCTTGACAGTGACATATTTTGTCTTAAGTCGATTCTCTGCAGTTCAGTGTCAACATGCTGTTTCAGCTCAAGCTTAACTCCTAAAATCTGCTTTACGTTTTCCTAAATTTATATAGAATCTTACATTTTTATAATTTTTTCCCAGGTTGTTTGAAGTGGTTATTATCAGTTCTCATGTGTAAGAACATCTGCTCATGTAGTATTTTATAAATATGTTTGACTCCAGCTGTAAACAACATTTTTGGTTTGTTGTGATGGTCAGCAGCCTGGCCCTGAATCCCGGATGTCTTGATTTAATCTTTCTGCTTTTGGGGACAAGTTCAGAGTGTTTACTTCACTTTGAGGACACAATTAGGCAGGGAAACAACTTGGACAATATTTAAGGGTTAGCATCAGAAAGCAGTAAAAAAAATTTTCCAAGTTGAAATTTATTTTGTGATGTACCCTCTACAAGTTGCACATAATTCTTTGCTGAAGATTAAAACAGTGGGATTAAGCGTAATCCTAATTCTGGATCACTCTCTCCGGTTGTTTTTTTTTTTTTTACATCTTAATTGTTACATTATTATGTATGATAGTTTCTGCAGAGAGAAGAAACCTGCCTGGTCCTCAGCTGCCTCTCTTCCCTTATGAAAACATTTCCAGATGCTCCCAGGACAGTGAGAGGAAATTCCAGGCAAATCGAAAGGAAGAGCAGGAGATGTAGGGAAGGATGGCTGATCAAACAAAACTCTTGAATTCAACACATTCAGTGGGAGAATGATGTTGTAGAGAAATGTACATAGCTAAATAAAATGTGCTTCTTTGGTATGATTTCGTGGGCTGGTCAAGATGTTATCACTTGTGACTTCGTAGGGTTTTCCCAAACACTTTTATGAAGAAATCAGTTTTGCCTTTATGCTTGTTCTCCTTCTCTCCATCAAAGCAGCAGGCGTACACAGAGACATAACAGCTTCTTATGCAGGTGATGGTATCAGATTTATGCACTTGTGTGTCTGAGTGATGTGGAATGTGTTAGCATGCTGACACACGATGATAGATGTAACCTAAACAAATAGGAAATATATTCAGGATGAGATGTCAGATAGCTTTTTGATCATGGTTTTACATCACCTGCTTGAATCTGATGTCCTTAGTTTCTCAGACAGTTTTCCAGACGTGAACATTAGGTTATTCAGTGACTTTGTGCAGCGAAGTAGCTTCTCACCAGGTGTGAGCAATGTGTGAAAAATAAACTCAAATGTAATCGGAGCAGGATGAGACCAGTTGCTTTTTAGTGGGATGTGTCCTTTTCTCCATATATCACCTCAGAGTGATTGTGTGTGCACAAAAGAGATGGAAAGAGAGAGCATATGTAGGCTTATACTAATTCGTCTACAGCCCTGGTTTTGAAACCAGAAACTGAAGCCATAACCACAGGATTGGCCGCAATTCAATAAATATTAACCCTGAGCAGTTTTAGCAGAACAGTTTTATTCTGTAGTTTTTGTTGTTAGTGATTGTATTAGCTTTAAATTTGGCCACATTGGTGCAGAGAATTAATCAACCAAGTTGATTTATATAGCACATTTCAGCATCACTGCAGTGCAAAGCGTTTACATCATGAAAACACAAAAGACACCATACATTAAGCCAGTTAACATTACATTTTGCCATCATTGCACATGAAAATGTTGGTCTACGTTTTTGGTTTAAAAGCAACTCTAAACAGGTGGGTTTTAGACCAGATTTAAATGAACTCAATGTCAAATAGTGTCAGGAACTCAAATATTATAATAAGTTTCAGTCACTTTCCAACAACTTATTTTATAGTTAAAAAACAAATATTTACTAGCATGATAAAAATCAGCCTTTAGTTCTAAGTTTTCCTTGGTAAAGAAAGTCTGGACTCTTGGCTATTGATGAACAGTTGCTTGTTAGAGGTGTTGGCTCTGTTGAAATTTTAAATAACTGGATGTAATTTTAACCCAATTGCTAATATTTGGTGATGAGGTTTGTAATATGGCAGCTTTATCGTCAATGAAGCTGCACTTCCAGAAATCGCGTGTGTTCTCTCTTCCCCCACTGCGAAGACAGAAGTGCGGAGCCGAACGACATCTTAGCCAGCAAATAAAATGCCTTACATATGTAGCTCTTGCTCTGAATTTAATTGCTCTTTTTGTGGAAGCGTTGCCAACACGTGACTTCGTTCACTTTCTCCACTGGCATTGCCAAACTACAACCCTATGTAGGCAGAATACATTTCAAAAATGGCACAAAAAAATCTATGTCGTTGTTTACAACTGCTTCTTCTGTTTGCTTATTGACCAGGATTAAACGCTTCCTGAGAAATCACAGTCAGTGGGACAAATCCCACTGAAGGGAGATGGGAATCAAGGAAAACCGTGCAGCTAGATATTTACATACAATATTGGAAAAAAACAGAGTGGAGGGGGTTCTTTTCAGTGTTTTTAGAGGTTTTCTTTTTATGACCTCCTTTGAAGTCGGATGCCTACATACTCGTGTTACTGAGCCACTAAGAAGCTGTAGAAAGCCCAGAAGATATTCTCCTGATGAACTCACAACATTTGAGTCATTGGAGGCACACCTTGTGGATTTGTTCTAAGATAACACCTCAGACTGCCTTCTGGTGGGGCATAATAAAAAAATTTAAATATGAGAACCATCACAAGTCTACAATTTCCTGGTGCCTGAAGGTGCCACATTCATCAGCTCCTGCAAGTATTAACACCCTGGGATTGTCCAGCCATCATACGTTTTAGCATGGAGACGGTTTCTGTATCCCAGAGATAAATGTATTTAGGTCCAAAATGTATGAATTAGCCCCTAATGTGTCCTTACACAGGACTCATTTCACCTACAGTGAAATGAGTCCTGTGCCAACATGTGCTGAAAGGTCACTCTGTGAGGAAGAAGCCATTTCTCAAAATGAAACACGAGAGACTGATTAGTTGTTCCAGTAAACGTTACGTTTTGGAAAAATGTCCTGATGAAAATGAAACAGAAATTTCTAGACGTAATCATCTCTGTAACAATTTAAAGGGGAAGATGGGAGGTACCTTTCCTCTTTCCATTTCTATCTACTGTAAAATCTGTGATTTCCACAGTTTACTGTAGCACAGAAACTTGATTTTGTGCCAGAAACACCTTTGTGCTGTTGCTCTGGCAGCTCTTCCCTCTGTTCTGTCCTTTACAGTGGCAGACAGTACGGTAGATGGCGTAATACTGATGCCACACAACGGGTTTAGTGTCATTTCATCACCTGCTGCCCAGCTAGTTTGTCCAGTTGGAGTCAGAGCCGTTGTCATGGAGATGATCAAAGACAAACACACACTTGTGGATATGTTGCTTGTGATTAACCAGTGGTGTAATTTGCCTCCTCAGCATTTGGCCATTCACATTCTCATTCATAAAAAGCCAGTAACTAGCTTCCATAGTCCTTATCTGATTTGAAAGCTTTTGCGAGTAAAAGCCTTAAAACTTGAGAACAAAGTTACGTTTCCTGCTATTTTTGGACATGCATTGTAACAGCCGGTAAGTAACAAGGGAGCTGCTCGGATCATCTCCTGACCCGATGTGGCTGGGTTTTCCTGCAACTTTTCCTTTTGTTCTGCGCAACATTTTGTTTGTTTTCCAAACTATATTTTCCCTTGCTCATCAGATCTGTTTAGAGTTGGGACTGTGAGGTGGCTGCTGTGGTGAAGGCTTTGAAAAATGAAACGTCTGGAGAACCAGCAGATGAAAACAGCATTGCCGTAGAGGCTGGGTGTGGGTCTGAAGTGTGTGAAGTCTGCCTCTTTGAGAAGCATAGAAACCTTGCGAATGTGGCATATGGGTTTCATTGAAGGATCAAAGAGGAAACGTGTTGCTCCTGCATCACTCAGACTCCTTGGAGTGTTTTTTCTCAAATGCTCCTCAGTTTTCAGCTTCTTTTCTGCTCCCTCTTTTATATTCAAAATGTCTAGTTTGATGAAATCACTGTTTGCACCTCTAGGCTTTCTTTTCCTAACCAATATAAACATACTCGCATACTTGTGGCACATCCTACCATGACCAACCAGCCATACTGAGATCCCTTTTTATACCCATCTCTCTCCATATGTCTGCATCCTCCATGCCAAGGAGGTTTCTGACTCTAAAATTAACCCCTACAATCTTGTATTTATTGAGGAACCTTAAATCAAATCTGTGGTGGCAGACCTAAATTAGAACAGACAGGTTCCTGTTGGTTAGGGCTATATTAAAGACAGGTACCATGGAAATGACATGTCATAATTTGAAGGCTTGCACAATAAATTTACAAATATTGCTTTAGATTTAACCAGACTTGCTAAAATAGGGTGTTGTTGAACCCCTGCTTTGAGGTGGAAACCATGCATTCATTTACTGGTGCTCCGTGTGAGGTTACCTTAATTACAGGTATCTCTTACCATTTGTGAGCGTATGCCTATAATCTTGAAAAGTTAAGAGAACCTAAAGATGGCCATTACAGTTTGGTTTATGGCGCTGACCTTATGAGCAACTAATGACTTCCTTATTTTCACTGTTTGTAAAGAAAAGTCTTCTCTGAAAGATAAAAGCTGCAGCAGGAGTCTCCTTTATAGCGTCTCATGCTCTACATAAAAACAAGAAGAACATCTGGATTTTAGCACCTTTACAAGTTGCCACCTTGCTATTGGGTGGAAATTTGATTGAGAAAAAAATTATATATTTTAATTTTTTACAGAACACTTGACTGGAAAAAAACCCACTTTCTTTCTACTCCTGTAAAGCCTGAGCTAACTCTCTGTTTACTAATGATTGAACAAAGAATGTACTGGATTTAGCCTGTTTTATATACTTTAGTCTCAAAAAGTCTTCGTGCAGGAAAACCCCGTGTCCTTCTGCTACACCTGTTGACTGCAGCCTGCCTCCCTTTTGTGTTGCTCATCTGTGATATTTATGTTTGTGAAGAATGCAAAAAACGTTAGGAGCACTCAAGAAGCTCCTAAAGTTTAACCTTTCCTTTACATGATTAAAAAGACCCTGCGCATTTAGAAACTGATGTTTGACACATTAAGTTTGAGAGAGTTATAAATAACTTGATTCATAGAGCTGTCAAATTTAGTCAGCTCCTTAGTAATGGGTTTAATGTCTCAGTTGTTTTTAAACATGTGATCTGATTACATCAGGGGTGTCAAACTCATTTCCATTTTGGGCCAAATCAAGATCCTGGATGCTCTTAAAGGGCCAGTTGTGCCAGAATGTATTGATAAAACTCATGAACAAACTTTAAAAATATTAATAAATTCTTAAAATTACATTATATTGACCATCTTTTCATACTGATCAGTCCCTCCAGGGTTTTGTGATTATTTGCAATAAAAATTAAATGTTTGTGGTACTAATTTAGAAACATTTTTGATAATTCCACATATGTATGACTGTAAATGCAACGTTTTATTCCTCACTGTATAGATCATGGGCTACAATATGACATCAGTTAAGGCTGAGGCAGCTGCTTAATACAAGTAAGAAAGTTAGCATCACTTGAACCCAATGTTTCTCATAATGTTTGCCAAACAATTTGCAATAATTAGCATTAGCGCAAGAAAAGTGAGGGAGTTTGTTGATTTTGCGTGAATTTCCACAAACATTTTCAAGAAACTGGAAGGACTAAATGATGTAATCTGGCCGTGAGTAGATGAAAACTAATTTGATTTGATTGATAAAATAATATTTAAGCACACTGTTATCTTGACGCTTCTATTTATGCGTCCATCTAAAGTCTAGAGGGCCACATAAAAAACTATGGCGGGCCACATTTGGCCCCCAGGCCTCGAGTTTGACACATGTGGACTATATCAATTATATAAAGCTTTAAAATTATTGCAAATGGACATTCAGAGGGCTAAAATTGGTGCTCCTTATAAGCAGTTAGTATTCATTGTTTTATTTGGGAAGACCAGCAGAAAAACCAGTATTTAAAAGTAATTTTTCATTACTTTAACACTCATCTAGTTGGGGAGTAATGGAACATTGTGTGTACACTGCTTCAGTATAATCAGAAAATTGTGAAAGAAAACAATCATAAGTCAGAAGATGTTTTTTGTGAGTGTAAGTATCTCAGTTAGTGTAGTGCTGTTTCTTCCTGGCCTGTAAAACTATAAGAAGAAACTTTGTAGGCGGACAGTGAAACGTAGCTGTGACACCATGTTTATCTAAAATTACTCTTGTGGTCTTTTCCACTCTGTGGCTTTGCTTGTGACATTGTTTTCACTGGGAAAGCTACCACATGAGTAGCTCTGGAAATGATATCTTGGCTTTGCCAGCATCCCAAGACAGAACAGACCGATCCCTGGTGGTTTAAAGAAAGCAAACTTAATGCAGCACAGTAAATATCTGTCTTCATAAAACACTCCTCACAATAAAATATAAGTTTGCAACTGTAGTGGAAAATTTTAAGGTTACTATGATCATTAACTAAATCAATGCATAGCAGCATTATGATCCTTGTGTGACGCAGGAGCTCATGAAAAAGTCTTCTGAAGCAGTTTCTCTGGCCTTGGTATTACAGTGAAGTTATTAAATTGTTTCTTTGTCTGCAATCTCATGATGTATATAGTTGCTGGATTGCTTCTTTTATTCTCATGACTGCTTAGTATCTGCTCTGTAACCAAGTAGATTGTCAAACTATGGGAATCTTATGAAACCCTTCCTATAAAACTGTAAGCTGTGTTCTGGTCGAGGCTCTTTCTCCTGACTGCGATCAGTAAGCGGACCCTTTGAATAAATACCAAGGTTTCCCCCCAGAAAATTTGCCAAGTGGTTGGGTGCTAGGGCAGTCATTCGTCCAGTGACCCGTCGTGTTTTTGAGTTAAAAATGTTTAAAGTTGACAGAAAATTTTCAAATATCACTTGATAATCTTGAGTTGTTGAAAGATTGGAAGATTAACACCTGAACATCAACTATAAAGTCTTAATACATGCAAACATTTTTAAAAAGACTTAAAAAAATAAGCAATGTTTAGCCTGGTGGGGGCACAAGTAAAGCCTGGTGGCCCGCCAGGCTTATAATACACTGAGGGAAACCCTGAATACTGATCAAGAATATATTCTTCTTCTGGTTGCGTGAAACATTTTTTCCTCACTCTTTGATAAAGAAAATTTCCACGGCACAACACATGTTGCAGAAACTTTACAGAAGTTCTTGAGCTCTTGAGGTGAGGACAGTTTAGGCCTGATTTATGCACTGACTTGTGTACTATACCCTCAGACTTTTTCACATTTTCGCCCCATTAAACACAACAGTGGTAGAATCATGCTGTGGGAATGCTTTTCTGCAGCAGGAAGAGGAGAGCTGGTCAGAAAGCTTGTGAGTGAGGCAGAGTTTTACCTTCCAGCAGTGCAACAACCCCAAACATAAAACCATCAATGAATTTGGTTTTAGATAGCATAGACTTGTTTCGTCTGATTGAATGAACTCTAGCTTATCAACTGATTCAAAGTAAACAAACAATAGGTTTTAAAAAGGCCTTGGATTCAAGACTCTGTTTTTTGTTGTAGTTTCTTCCATTTGGTCACCCCATCACGAACAGCGGAGCTTGTTTTGGTTTTCTGTTTTTGTGCATTAGAGCTGTTTCATCCTTTCTCTAAAGAGTTACTATCATAAGTTTGTTTGGAGCATAGAGTGGAAGGCTTGATTTGATAGTTCAATACAAATAAGAAAAATAATAATTCAGTCCATCTATAGCTAGACTAAAGCACGGCCCAGCACACAATCTCAGGCTGCTGCGTCTTGTGCTCACTGGTGTCTGGGCTATTAATAGAGTTAGCCTGAGAATTTGGTTTAAGGTCAGCTATCAGACTTCTGTTCCCAACTGATGGAGAAGGAAAAAAATGCACATTTCTCACATTTCTGATCACGTATGTAAACCTTCACTCTCTCTGGTGAGGTTATTCACTACTTCACATTTCTGTATAGCGAATGCTAAAAATGGTCCTACTGATTTTTACCTGATTTTCAAGGTTTTCTCTCTTGAGGTAAAGAATTATTAGCCGCTGTCTCTTACTGTCAGCAAATTAATTTAGTAAAATACAAAGTTGATTATCCACAGCACGATTGCAGCGTTTGGTTAAAGAAATTCTTGTGGTTTAATCTCACACGTAGTCATGGAACATTTTTAATAACGCAGTCTTTGTTTTGAAAATGAAACAATCCACAATAACGCATCACAATTGCAGATTTTGCAAAGTTTCCCAGGAAATGTTAGTTTCACAACAATCATTTAATATGTAGACAAATAACTTTGATTGGTGCATTTCTACAAGTAGCTAGAGTCAAACTAGAGGCAGGGCTTCATAATACAGGAGGCAAAATCTTAATAATAAATGTTCTTCTTATTCATGCTGTATTAGGTTTGCTTAGTAATTAGCAGTGACATGTAAAATGTTGAAGATAAGTGACAGAAATGTGGCCAACAGATGCTCCAAGCGTTGTTGGCAGAGTGACCATTGTTGGTAAACAAAAAGGTTTTAAGTGAGAAAAACTGTTTATTGTGAAGAAAATTAGAAGATGGAGGTAGAAATAGATTATTTGGCATTTTAGTAAGTTTGTTAGGTACCTGATAAAGTCTATGCTACTATTACATGGTCTAGTGTAAAACATCTGATGTCTCTCCTATCAATGCTTTACATCCAATTTCTTGCCATGGACAAATTACCTTCTTTTTAAAATCTAAATTATTATTACTGCTAAAAATACACCAGTTATTCCTGTCTTTCCACCAGACCTTCAGACGTTGCCTATGTGTAAAGATTTCCACTGGCAGGTTCATTGTTTTTCCCCTGTACCTGTATAAGTTTTGGTTTTCTGTACATTACACATGTGGCTCACCAGCTTGTTGTTACCCACCCAGTGCAGCTGCTGGCTGGACGGCTGCGGTTTCTCAGCAGAGTGTCTGTTCATTCACTCAGAGTAAATAGACACAGGAGCGTCAGTGAAAACACAACTCGAGTTTTCAGCTTCACTCAAAGACAAATACAGGAGCCCTTATTTCTCAGTCACAGATGGCTGGCAGGAAGTAAAGATAATGTTGCCAAAGTCACTGAAACGCAGACGACATCCAGTCAGGATCTTATTAGGATCCACAGAGATTACAACCATGCTTAAATATTCTGTGCTGAAGCAGATTGGATGTCTTTAATTTCCATCTTATCAAACTTTAACTAGAGATTAAAGTTCTCTAGTTTGACCACATTGTATTGCAAAATAATAAGTTCGTTCTTAGGGTTGAGCATTGATTGAATGACAATATATATTGCAAAAGACATGCGTTCGATATCAGTCGATAATTCATCCAATACGATTTTCAATAATGTCACTGAACTCGGATCCAAAACTGCACGGCATTCTGGGGGATGTAGGCAGAAGAAAGACTTTAGCCACTCATGGTCAGTTAAACAAGGTGAATGGCATCAAGTAACTCACTCACTCTTTGGTTACTTAGCAACTCACTCACTCTTAGGTTACCTAGCAACTCACTCACTCTTAGGTTACCTAGCAATGTTGAGTAACTTGTGCAGATATATACTGATATGAAATGTTTATATCATGATACATTTTTCAGCCATATTTTCCAGCTCTATGCTTTATATACCGGCTTGTAAATGAATGCAGTCTTCTGAAAAATGACAAGTTTTGTCATTTGGGGAAATCTTAGTAGGGGTGGATTAAAGCAAACTACAATCCTCTCTGATGGTTGTAAGATGTTTTTATTTTGCAACTTTAATTTCTGAATTTTAGCATCGGTTTGATGCTTAAAATGTCTTCACTCTGTCCTTCCCGTCGTTGTCGGTGTGTTTTAATTCTTGCCAATGTGCCCCTCACCCACATCCTTCTCTCTACATCACTGTCACTCTGTGCCATGAAGCCCCCAGACCCTGCCGGTCCCTGCAGCCGACACGACCAAAGGCAATCACTCAAGTTCATTACTCAAGTTCATCCCTCTTCAGCTTCCGCAGTGGGAACATAAACATGTTTTATGTTCTATCAAATCAAAATTCATTTTATCTTGAAACGCCGGAGCCATGCCCACTTTTCCACCACATGACAAACATTTAGTGATTAAAATTAAAGGTTTACCTATTAGAAAGTTGGCAAGAAAAACACAGCTGCCCAGACCCAAACAATATTGGCTCTGGGTGTTCAAAGTGTCAGAGGTGCGTGCCAAACCCTGTGCTGGCAGTGTACTGTACTCTTCATTATTTATATTGCTAAGCTATTAAAAACCTGTCATGGTGCAAAAACTCATTTTACCTTGTGCAGTACTTGGAAGCTTCGAGGTTGTTTTCACCTTTAAATATTTCCTGATGAGCAGAAACAGTGGTTAGAGATTTACTGCTAACAGATTGTGCAAATTGTACCAAATAGATGAATACAATCTGGCTCCCTTCGTGTTTATTACTCGTATCAAATTAATATTTGAAATGCAGATTTTTCAGCTTAGATGTTGCCCAGTTTAAGGGAATTTGCGTTGGTTATTAATACACTCTGGACCTCTAATATAATCAAGACAGGAAATAATTGACCTTAATGTAAGGATTTGAGATACACCAAACATTCGGCTAGATATCGGGATGGGCTAAATTCTTCTTGTTAGATCAAATGCTAAAATTTGATTTTATCCAGCAAAAGCGTCAGAAGCAGAAACTAATTTCCCCAAAGAGTAAAGACAATTGGCAGCTGTAAAGCTCAAGCTACTGAGGTTCTCTTTGGGAGTGACAAGGATGGAGTGAGTAGAGAAGTAGTAGGACAGGTCATGTTAGAAGTTATGGCGATAGAAAGGAAGAGCAAAAATATTTTTGGATGAAAAGGATATGAAGTGCATGGGTAGAAGATGCAGAGGACAGGACTAAATAGAGACGGATGATTTGCTGTGGCGACTCCTGAAGGGAAAAACCATAAAAGGAATAGTAAGTAAATGTATTCTTTCTCTTTTACATGGGATTCCATTACCTCTATCAAACAACTGCAACACATTGTTTTTCTTTTATTTGTCATAATCCTTGGAAAAAGTAATCATAATTAAACTAAATCTGAATCGGCAGGTGAGACCTCAAAGAAAAAGAAAAGTCTGTGCTTTTCTAAAAACTGCCCTGCTCTGATGCAAAGCATCGACTCGCTGTCCCGAATCTCGATCAAGGCATTTGTAAATGATCAGAGTTAAGTGAAGCTGACTTCACTTAACTCCTTATCTTTTGTTTCCCCGACAGTCTGTGACATAATGTCCGTTGCTGAAGAACATTGTGATGGAAAGAGATGTTTCCCATACTGCTGGTAGATACAAACCCAAACACGGAGAAGGAGCTTTCAGCTTCTGTGCACCTCAAATCTGGAGCAAACATCCAGAAAACTGCAAAACAGCTGAATCGCTGACTTCTTTTAAATCAGGACTATAAACCCACCTGTTTAGAGTTGCTTTTGAAACATAACAAATGAAACATTGACCAACATATTTGATGTTTATAGAAGATTGTAACGATGGCACAAATCTTATACCTGTTACTGGTTTTCAAAATTGTCAGTATGATGTCTGATATTTTTTCAAGATAAAGACTTTGAACTGCCTTGTTGCAGAAATAGGCCGTACAAATAAACATGATTGATTTATTATTATTTTATTGCCTGCTAATTACTATTTTCTAGTTTAGATTTTTGTTGTGAAAGGAAGTCCTAAAAACTGAAAGCTTTTTTTCATTCCCATTAGACGGTAGCCAGCCTCTGCCCTTCCTCCTCCTGTTATCGCTGCCGTTTAGCTGTGTCACCGCTCCTATGACTGCATTAGTACGCGGGAGCTAAAAGCAAAAACGTCCTATCGGCACCCAGCTCACGGCTGGTTGGCATCCTCTGCTGGCGTGTGAATGCGTGTGTGGCTTGGCCATCTGCAGTATGGTGAGTGGAGCATGTAATCTGCGTTGTGATGAGAAGTGAAATACTGTAGATTCAGCAGCACAACTCATGCCCTCTGCATCTGGTAACTTCTCCCTGGTTGCACCTTTTTCTTATTATTTTCGTCGGCTGTGTCCTCTAAACCAACGCTGATGACTTTGCTTGGAATCTGCTCTACCTGCAGTTTACATTTTCGCTTCAGAGTTGGAAGTGCAGGGGCTTTTTCCACCTCCTGGAAGGCGAATATGCAGTAGTCTAATGAGAGATTAGTCAAACAGAATCTGGTGTGAGTGAGGACATATGGTTGGTGTATGTGCTACTGTCACTGCATCATATGGCATCTTGTGTGGTGCACTTGAGACTTTGCATGTGTTTATGTTTGAGCATCAACATTAGAGAAGCAGCTATCATAAGGGAGGCGAGTACCAGATGAAAACAGGAGGAAGGGGACAATTATGTGTAACATTAGGTGGAGTCTGAGTAAGTTAAGTGCCCTGTAGAAGTATTCATAGCCCTTGAACTCTAAAAGAAAACATTTTCTTGTGAATCAATCCTTTATAAGCAAACTGAATTGAACTGAGACTGGATGGATGGACGATTTACACAAAATAATCTGAAAATTGTAGCAAGCCATGTCAGCTTTTGTCAGATTGGATTGATTAACATCTGTGAATGACAATTTTCTGTTCTTTTCACAGATTCTCAGTTGCATGCAGGTTTAAACCAATGCTATGTCATGTCACTCAGTCAGTCATAACATGATAAATGCAGTCGTTTTAGAGCATAAAACAAGCAAATCCGTCACAGAAACCTCAACTAGACCAGAATGAGAGCCTGAGATATCAGAACAATCTTTGAACAAAATATCTGGTCCATATGAAACAGGAAATGTTTTTCTGGTTTGGAGATGAAATTGCAATTTGTTGTATATTTATCTTTATGCTGAGCCGAGCTTTATTTATGAAAGGCCACACAGAAAAGGATGTTTATGTGATAAAGTTTTAAAATTATGCTTTTTTCTATTTGTAAAGCAGTTAACACAGGATGACTTTCACATGCTTAGGGTTTGGAGCCAAAATATCAGTTTTTTTCTCACTTTAAGAAACACTTCTTGTGTGAACAATTGTGTGAAAGCACAAGCACAAGTGCAAATGTATACCAGCCAGCCACGTCCATGGCTTTGGTGTGTATAATTAAAGTTCACTGTCAGACATCCTTTTTAATAAATTAATGTAAATATAACGTTATAAACAGATGCAGCTTAAAATAACAGAAATTGTTTAATAATTTGGCTTTTTGTGTGACATCTATGTAGTTATTTTTCAGGCTGCAATAAATCAGAAACGGTTATGTTGCTAACCATGTATGATGTTAGCATCAGGAATGGACTCTCAGTGAGCCAATCAGAAAGCAAGGTGAAGGAAATGCAAAGTGGAAACCAAAATCCATAAGACAAAACTGCTGTCTTTGTTTTGCTTTTCTTCTGCTAAAAACAATCCACAAACTATCACCGCTGCTTCTTCACAGTCGGCCATGTTTGTTTACTTTGACCTCGAGGTTTTGTGAGATTTCCCACCTGACACCTGAATGTTGGCGAGTGAAATCTGTTTTTGTGTGGTGTGCTGTATTTGCCACATGGCTGTAAGCCACACACTCTACGACCAAACCTGTTATATCTGTAATGTTTTTAACACTATATGTCTCTCAGGTTTTGAAAATCAACCGACTATTTTAAAATCTTGCCATTTGTTGAATTGAGAGCAATAATTAAGCCAAAAACTGTACAAAGAAAATATACATTTTGAATTTAAAATGAAATAAAAAAAAAAAAACTTTGCAAATATGTTACACTCAAAGCTCAAGTGTTTCAGTTTCACCTGGTTCAAATTCTGTGAAAATATTCTTCTATTAATCACTTTTTGCTACCCAATTATTAGTTAGTATAGAAAAGTTAGTATAGAAAATATTCACCAGATCAACCCTATGCTGATAAGTCAAGCAGAAGAGGAACCCTAATCGATCACAGCTGATCAGTGGGGTTAAAGTCTTCTGTTATTGTTGACAAAGTGATGCATCTCAGAGAATAACTTTGTGCCACCTCAGTCCAGACGTTGATGTAATTTCTCTTATTGCATCTGCAGCAGACACAATGCAGCTGTGTTTCTGCAGATCTGGGGCTCCCACTTCAGACCTCAGCCGTGTTGTGATAAGATTCAGCAGGAGCCAAAAATCACACTCAGGGGTTTTGTGTTCATGTAACGTGGGAGCTAGACAGACTGGAATTTACCGTCGCAGCAGCAGCAGGGCCACACACCATCCCTCTGACTTCCTTTGACCAGGGCAAATGGAGTGCACCACCCTGCAGATGTGGGGATTGTTTGTCGCCTTTTGTCTCACAGGTGTTTGCTCGACCGCATGCCAGTCCAAGGAAATATTCCCCAGCCGTTTTCTCCACCCTGGTTGAGTTTGAGCTGTGGTTTTTTCGTGATGCAGCAGCCGTTTGTTCAGATATCTGGGGGTCTGTTTCTGGTTCCCATTCCAGATAATGACTGAGAATAAACAGTGCGACTCATTAAAATCTCCAGGTCTCTGCCAAAGGTAGTAAAATAAAGGGTAGTTACAGTTCATGGGAAGCCAGGATTTTTTGTTGCTGCTTTTGAAGTGTAATTTGGTGGTGTGTTGATGTGCAAGCTGTAGATCTGCTATAAATATAAAGCTGGCATTTCTCAGTTTATACAGTCTATACCCTTCATGCTACTGCTAATGATGCAGCTCAGGTTTCTCAAGATGTTAAAATATATTAAACAAGGAAACACAAACACATTTAGTTTGGAACAGAGTTCCTTATTGTCTGCTTTTGCCTCCTAGATTCTTTGCGTCGTCTCAACATGAATTAAATCAAATGGAAAAAAACATTCTTGCTCAAGTGATCCTGAAACATATTTTCAGCCAGCTGGAAATCACACTCTCTGCAGGCTGGCATGAGTTCCTCTGGGTTTGTGTTCATAAACGCTGGTTAACCCACAGATAAACATGTTCAACTGAATATAAGTATTTATACTAAGGCTGCACTATATATCAGATACATCACAATATATGCATATGGTGGAGAAATGCCTGGAGTGCAATTAGGGTTAGCTAATTACTGAAGTATCATAAACTGAGGCCGTCTTTTCCTTACAGAGTGCAGCTACTTCTTGAAAACTTTGTCTGGATGAACATGTTACTTTTTTCATGTAGCTGGATAAATTATCAGGAGTCCATGTTTGGTAAGAAACTAAAGCAGAAAGACACAACTATGCAATTCCTTCATTTATTTCAGGTTTTATTGTTGTCTCAACATTCACAAATACGATCACATATTATATGTTTTCCTAATGTTGCGCAAGCCCAATTTTTAGCCATTGAACTTATTCACGTTTTGTTACATTACGGCCACAAACTTTAATGTATTTTAATGGCATTTATGAAACGAAGCAACAAAAAGTAGTTCATATTTATGAAGTTCAATGAAAATTATGCCTTATTTCCTGTGTAAATCCAGTTGTTCTGTGAGGGTCTCAGCTGTTTATTTGAGAACAAACAGCGTCATGACGACCAAAGAAGACAGAATTTCGGGTTAAAGTTAGAAAGGTTTAAAACCTTTTGGTTATAAAAAAAAAAAATCCAGTTTTGAAGACAGAGTATGGCACAACCGCAGACGTACCAAGACATGACTGTCCCTTTAAACAGGCTGGCTGGACATGGAGAACTCTGGAGGAGCTCCACAGCTCAGGTGGAAGAATCTGTCAACAACACTATTAGTTAATCAGGATAAAGCTGCCATTTCCTGCAGTCAATGCTGAAAGAAAACCATAAATCATTTACCATAAGACACAGCAAACAAGTGGAAGATGGTGCTCTGGTCAAATCACACACTTGCACTTTTTTCCCCTACGTGTAAAATACTGCGTGTTGTAGAAAATTACGGCCATCTCCCCTGAACATTCTCACTGTGAAATACGGTGGCGGTGGCGGCATCAGGCAATGGTCATGCTTTAGCAGGAGTAGGGAGGATGAAAGAGAGAGCCTTGAGACTGGAGGAAGCTCACCAAGGAGCAGGACAGTGACGTGACAGAATGGCCTAGTCAAATCCAGAACCAGATCGAATTGAAATTCTATCTAGATTTAAAAAGTGCATGCAGGTGCTCTGTATCTGACTAAAGAAAAAAGTCTGAATATTTCTGGTTGACACGTGCTGGTGTAATTGCAGCAAAATGAGTTTCCACAAAGGATCAAATCAGAGAATCTCAAAACTGTATCCTTTCTTTCAGCTTTATTTAGTGTTGGTCTCTAGCACATAATATCACAATAAATCAGATTCCACCAAGGGGTGTGAATACAGTTATAAAGGCCCTTAACCCATGGTGAAATATTTGAGCCATGAGAACAGATTGCAAGTTTCTCTACAGCTGAAATAAACCGAACAATGGTCTTCCTCGCTTGTGATGAGGGAAAGCCTTTCCCTTTCTTCCAGTGGAAACCCCTCCTTGCCATAGCTGAACCTTTGTTGCAGCAAGCCACCTTATAGGGGGTAAAAAAACAAAGTGAGAAACTACTTGAGCTCCTTTGCAACAGGAATCTCTTGGCGTCAGATAAAGATCCTTAATTGAATGGAGGAGGAAGTGTAGGAAGTGTAAGTTCAGCAAATCCTGCAGCTCCTGGTTCCTCGCCATTGTGGGACAATATTTATGTTCCTGCAGAGATGGCGGTATCTGCTTCAAAGAGTGTCAGCATACACTGAGGGCTAAACCTCTGCTAGGAGGCTGTTTCCTGTCCTATTTGAGCTGCATTGACTGGACCATTCATGCATGGAAAGGAAATATGCAGACTTATTGAATTAATTAGAATATGTGTTCAGATGAGGTCTGTTTGTCAGATTAAAAGCAACTTTTGAGTAGATATTTAACATCTTTCTTTACGCCTACATTTCTGTATTAATCTTTTTTTCTTGGTTTGATGTAATATTCTAATTTGAAATATCATCTGCAAGTGAAAATCATCATAATTCAGAAATATTCTTTCAAACATGCATCTGTGTAAGTAACTTGGTGATAAAGTTCCTGATATTAACAGGCTTTTCAGTAATATTCTTATTTATTGAATGTGTGTGTATGTGTGTCTGTGTGATGGATGACAGTATTTTACAGTCGTAAGCAGCAGGTGGCACTGTCCATCCTCTACTGTCCGTGCTGCTGGTTCTGCAAACATATCAGTTTCTCTAAACGCAGGATGAGTAGTACTCATGTAACTTCTCAGGTATCCTCTTCCTCTGTTTTTTTTATTTTTAATTTTTAGATTTGATAAAAACTCAGTCTAGTCTTTCTGGCCTAAATTGAGATTATGTTGCACATCATGTTAAACTGCGTTTAATCGCATTGAAGTATCAGGGTCTGAACTGCTGCAATCACAAAGATGCAATATTATGTTACATTTCATGTGGCATATTCTGCAACCATTCTGTTAGATAGACTTTTCTTGTCCTCAATGTAAATTTTATGGACTCAAGATGCTGAAGCTCTGAAAAAATTTAGCTAAATATTGCAATATTAAACATTTGTTGCAGTATGAATTGCAGCAACAAGACATTTCTGATGAGATTGGTCATTATGATGAGCTTTTTGATATCTTAACTTTGTTTCATGTATAAGTTCGGGTCAGTGCAGGCAGGCGGCCCGACTAACCTAAGCCATCCGTCCTCTGGGCTCCGTCAGCCCTTTTAGACAGTCCATAGTAATCACTGTCATGATGTGATCCAGCCAGAGAAGATTAAGGCGGAGCAGCAGCCCTCTCCCCAGACACCATCTTTCCTTACAGGAAGTTATGTCTCCTGTCTCCTGGTCTACGCTATTCCTCCACCCTCTCCTCCCGACCGACTCCGACACATTTAAATCTGGGATTTTCTTACTGTGTGGTTTGTTAAACAAGCATTATGTTGCCTCGATGCTATTCGTGCTGCGTTCGGTCTGCTACTTCTCATGGTACCTATTACAGTAGTATAAGTTGGCAGTCTTGAGTTGAGCACGATTAAGATTGGGATCGCGTAACGTTTAGTTCTCCTCCCACAGGCAGAAAATGAATTCCCAGCTGAACTCAGCCCTGGTTTGTCCTCTGCAGTAGAACGGTGAGATTTAATCTCAGCCCAGACTTAAGATGGGCTTTTCCAACTACTTCTTTGTTTCCAAGTATGCGCTTCATTTCAGGGACAATTATGATTTGTTGAATCAAGAAACACACTCAGATAATACCGCGCTGGCATTAGGCTTTTACAGAAATTTTGACTCACAAGATCAGTGCAGTGATTTAATCCCCAAATCCTAATTCTTAAAGAATGAGTGTTACAAGACTTTCAAAGCTCAGATATGTGCCCAGATTAACAGAGAAGCTTTGTGCTCTGGCCCACTTAAGTGTGCATTAAATAATAAGATTAGTTGTAGCATGAATGCATCAACTTTTCCTCCATGGACTCACACGAAGGCACACATGTTGTGCTGTTCTGGCCCTGGCACCGCCATCGCTCAGAATTAAACGGGTCTGTCTCTGTAAAAACTTCTGCTCACACTCATTTTTACAAATCAACTTGTTTCTTTAACTATTTTCTCATTTTAGCTAAATTGTTAAGAGCGCTCTGTCACTATTTCAGTCAGGAATTATGAATTTTATGCCTTGTATATAGAGGTATAGTTTGTGGAATAGGACGACTGATGACCTGCAAATGACCACAAGATTGGACAAAATAGGTCATCAGGGCGGCGCTCTGGAGATGCTCGACATGTGGAGGGACTGAATCTGTACCTGTCTGGGGAGAAATGTCCCCTGACTGAGCCAGATGGGAGGGGTGTAAAGTATCAGTTGCCATTGACTGACTGAGGCGAGAGAAGTGGACGTTCTTTTGTGAGTTCATGAAGACTGAAGGAGCTGCTCTCGCCGAGTCGTCGTCTGAGGCTCTGTTGGAGGTCTCTGAGAGGTGAAACTCAACGGATATTCTGGCAATGATTTCAGAGGCTAGTAGTGATGCAGAGGTATGTGCTGCAGCTTTTTCCTGACTTATCAAAGTGGTTTTTAGACACATGTTGATCAGAGGTTTGTGGCTGATGTTTAATAGATCTGATTTCCCTGTTAGAGAAATAATAAACCACATTCCAGCCTTCACGGTGTACAGAATCAGTAAGTATTATTGCTACCAGGTGGAGACTTGTCAAAGTGTTTGTTAGAGTAAAATCAGAGTTGTAGACAAAATAATCAGAGTTCACAACTTAAGCAGCTTTTAGCATCTTCCATAATTGAGGAATTAGCAGTCTCCCTGACTGTATACTAGAAAATACAGATTTTCAAAAGGCTTCAAACTAGGAATGGACAACTATTGGACTGTTTATCATGTCAAAGAAATCCTGTATTAATTAATAAGTGATTTAAATTCTAACTGATAAAGCTTGCAAATCCCCCAAAAGGGAGACTGTGGTTAGTAATGGCACTATTACTATTTGAACTTATATCACAAAATATCAAGAGGAAATTTTTAAGTGCCTTCTGCCAACATTTTCAAATATGGCACCAAACATAAATTTAAAGCCCTAAAGGTTAAAACATTGCTGCAACACATTTAGCCTTCCTGTTGTCATCTAAAGCTGGTTCTGGGTCTTTTCCATCCTTTGTAAATTCAACTGAAATTCACCAAAGCTGGTGAAATTTGATGTTCGTTGGCAGATGGATCTTTTTTCTGACCTGAAAAAGTCCGGCAGAGAACAACCAAAACTGCAAAAGTAGAAATTGTTGAAGAAGCCCAGTGACCAGCTGGTCCAATCATGTCGATCTGTGTCGTATCAGTCTGAATAATTAGCTGACACACCTTGCTTGCTCTTTGAAATAACTGCCTGTAGATGTATGTTTGTATTAAACGAATGCTGCATGTAGCAGATGTTAACTTATTCTCATTACTCTGTCGATATAATTCTACCCTTTTTTGTTATTTATTATTATGTATATAGATCTGCTATTAAGGCAAAAGTTTACTGCGTTATCTAAGGTTTTGTTAGTTATCATTCACCTGAGATGCAGAGCTGTGGGATAGTGTTTTGAAGAGGGTTTATTTTTGTGCCCTCCGTCTCCCGCTCCGTGTGCCGAGCCAGCTTCACACAGAGCGCTGCTCTTACTATCCAAACAACCACAGCATTCACACAGAGCGCACATGGCTCACTTCACCACCTGCTGCTGGCCTCATCACAAGGGGAGCCTCACTGCTATTCACAGGCTGGAGGAAAACACACAGGCTTCTGTTTTTGTTATGGAATCATGTTAAAAGGGACAGTTAGTTAAAAAAAAATCATTCATTAGGGCTGGCAATCAATCAATTTGATCAATTAATTCATATTAATTTTTGGAAAATCTGTTTTTTATTCTGTTGAGCATCTTGTGAGCTTTACACATTTTGCAGATAAGGAAATACTAAATTATTTAACACATCAGAATAAATTATTTTCATGTGTATTTTTAATGTGTCTACAGGTTGGGCCATGAGTTTCCATACATAGAAAAAATAAACATTTTATATTGGACAACCGTTTTTATTTTTGTGGGACTCTGCGTAATCGCTGCATGTCTTGGACCACTTTGTGGTTGATCTGCAACATTTCCAGTTTTCTGAAACTTGCAAATAAGTTTTGCCACAGTGTCGTGTGTGATGCTCGTTCCATGTTTGGTGTTAAAGTTTCGTGCAGCCATGTGACTGCGTCCAAATCCAGCCATCAGTATCATTTCAATTCTTTGCTCTTTTGTCAAACGCATCTTTTTGAGTATCTGAAATATGGAAGAAATATACATTTTACATTCTCCTATGTATGGAAACTTATGGCCCACCCTGTACTTTGAAAGAACCACACGGACTTAGATGAAAATGTCACGCTTTGTGATGGCTATCTGAGCTTCTTGCTCATTAAAATTACTTTTGTTTGTCATTTCAAGACATTCTTGGGGAAATTTGCCTTTATTCTGTTAATATTATGGTTATATTCTCATGTTTAAGCAAATATTGTCATAGCTGGATCCTAATACTCCATTGAACAACAGAGGGGATGATTGAAGTAAATGCCACATTTATTTAAAAAGTTAAATAACAATATTTGCTGTAATTCTTTTTCAAAAAAAGAGAGGGTCAAAAACGGATCAGATATGAAAAAATCTGAGATTTTATTTTTAATTCCTGTCATCCAGCTCTAATATGTACAAAATATCATTCATATATAATTTGTTCACACTCCCACACTGCACTCCTTTACAGTCATGTGATCTTCTGTGCCAACAGCTGTAAAAGCTGCCACGACAAATGATTTAGGTAATTACTGCAGCTGGGTTTATGAACGGTTTTGTTGAATGCGTTTCCTCCAACGCTGAAATATGCTTTCATCACTGCAGATCAATAGCGACATGCTATACAGTTTCTTTATGACTTCTGGCAGCTTCTGATTGCGTTTCCCATGTCGCATAGGGAGCAGCTGAAGAAGGCTTTTCCCCGGAGGAGCGTGTTTAATGTAACAAATCATCATCAATCAGTCCTGTGTCAGCCAAACGCACGACCGCGATCCAAGAGTAACAAAGCAGCGTATTCAGCCGCGCAACTTGTTTATGTTCTGCTGGGTTTCATGTCCTTCGATTGTTTCTCTGGGGCTGCAGGGCTTCGGCTTGAAGGTTTGAGCCCCAGGAGAAGGCACTTCTGTTTGACAAACTTCAGCTTATTCTTCTTACAGTGGTGTCTTTCTAAAGAGTTGGCTACAAAATCTGTTATCTCACTAATTGAGCAGCAACCTATCACTTACCTCTGAAACGGCTTATTAAATTTGATTAAAATGATTACTTTTATTTTCCCGAACTGTTTATACAACAGAAGGATTGCTCAGATTGCTACTTTGCCATCTCTTATTTCATGTAACAAACAAGGCAGTCCAGGCCAGGCAGAGCATTTGGAGTTCATGAAAGACCTTTCAGTGGCTTCTGATTATATTCATAACCCTTGAACTTTTCCTTCTTCACAAGCTGAGACTAAAATGAATGCTGTTTGGATTTTATGCGATTAAAACTACAAAAAGTGGTGGATAACTAGTAAATGGAAAGAAAACGATGCATAGTTGTTGTTTTTTTAAGGTTTTTACAAATAAAAATCTGAAATGTGGGGTGTGCACTTGTATTCAGCTCACCTGAACTATTATTTTGTAAAATCAGCCATTTTCTTTTTTAGCAATGATGGTGTCAAGTATTTTTTTTTTTTTTTACCAATTGTACAAAGATGACAGAGTGAAGTCTATTGGATCTAATGGATAACCTTCAAGGGGAACTGGTTGCCGAGAATTTGATTTAAAGATATAAGACTGAAAAAGAGATTTTAAACCAAATGCAATTTCCTCTCTGCTTCCCAACATCTATGAACTCTGTGTGAATCTATTACTTAAAATTCCAGTAAATAACTGAGATTTGTGGTTGCAATGTGACAGAAAGTGAAAAGGTTTGAAGGGTGTTGAATGGTTTTGCAAGGCGCTGTACAAATGTCTGTGTTGAAGCTCGAAAACATCTTAAGTGCATTTTTATCAGTATTACAGGAAATGCCAAAGAAGTCGCTGCTGAAGTAAGATATGTCACTGCCAAGACCCAATGTTTTCGTCCACATACCATTGTTTAATTTTCTCTTTTTATTTTTTTAGTTGTGGCTGGGAGGGGAAAAAATGGAGACATGTTTTTAAATAATGTGGGGAAGTCTTTACAGCATTTCTGAGTAATGTGAGGAAGTGTTTAAAGTATTTTTAAAGTATTGTTAGGAAGTCTTTAAGGCCAAATGGACTTAAACTGACTGACAGTATAAAAAAGATGATTTGTCATAAGCCGGTTCTGCAGCTGTGGAGTTTCAAAGGAACTAGAAGTCATGTGTTTTGCTTCTGGACCTGATTTCATGTTAAAGCTGTGGTGTCACCTGGACTGGAGTTTATTCAGCTTTCGGTTGAAGAAAGCCTCAGATGAATCAACACTCAGCCACTTATATAAAAACACTAATTGGTTCAGAGCTCAGATGAGACGTTTTCTTAAGGGACATTCTCTAGTGCCAGAGTTCACTGGATTTTCTTCTAGGTTTCTGTTCATTTTATTGCCTCACATTTTTATAATATAGATTATAAGGCATACATGAGCAAAGCTACAGATTAAAAAAGTGTTGATTTCCTGTCAAAACCTTTATTTGCACTGATATACGTTTCCACTGTCATCCTGCAGGACATTAAACACTTTTGGCACACTGCTAAGCGTGCTCATTTTTCTCTCTGCTGCCGTTGGTTCTGTCGTTTTGTGGTTGAGATTTTGAGTCTGTATGTAATTTATTTATCTACAAATATTTTGAGAACACAAATGAGTGTAGGTTCATGGCCTGGTTGGTTGAGTTTGGGAAGAAAATGTGCCCTGTTGCTTAACTTTTAACTTTGAGATGTACTTGCTGTACAAATGGTGTTTTTGAAGGAGAATAAATCCCCCAGCCGCTCACCGTAATGCCTGTCTCAGTAACCTGACCGGGGTTGGGGTCATGTTCAGGAATGCTTTCTGGAAGAAAGCAGAAAGGAAAAGCACTCTTTTAAGGCCTTGCACCAATCAGAGTTTCTGATCTGTTTTCAATAGATCTTTGACCAATTTTAGCCAAATCCAATTTTCTCTAGCGCTACATATAACAGAAATAAATATGAATTTTCTTGGTGTATTTGAAAATCTACCTGATTCCCCAACACAATTAACTCAAACTATTTCAAACTTTGGCATACAGAACTCTAACTCCAGTCCTGTGGAGTCAACCAAACACAGCATAGGTTCATTTTTAGTGGTGGGAAATTAAAATAATTGAAAAGAAAGAAGATGCAGGTCAGTTGTGATCGGGATCATGATTTTAATATTATTGCGTTTGCACCACATAAAATACTCTTTCCTTGCTAGTTGCTTCTTATTTCTTTGTGCTTCCTCTGGTTTCCTTCTCTAAACATTTCACTATTGGAAAACAACCAACTAAATCTTCTACACTCAGTACCAAGTTTCAAAGTGAAAAGCAAACTAACTATTGATGCTCTCAGTTCCCATCTCACTCAGCGAAGACGAGTTACTCATCACATTAAATGCTTATGATGAATAAGTGTAATATATTGTGAATTATCATCCAGAGTTAAGGGTAACTGGAGGAATTTATTATTTTGTCATCTCTGGTTCTGTTCGGCCTCTGAATGATGACATGGAGCTGATCAATGCTGCCGATCGGTTCCCGGGGCCCTGATTGGCTCAGTGGAGCTGAAGGACGTCGTGTCCTCTGTGTAAGCGCTGGAGCTGAAGCTCTGACTGCCGGCCAGAGTCTGAATGAAGAGCAGCGAACTGTGCAGCAGAGAGGAGCTTTTGCTTTCAGATTGCAGGTCCACCAGGTGAGCGGCGGGAACGGAGGAGGCGATGCTCTGCATGCGCCGGCGATGAAGGAAGGGACTCTATAATCCAGCTGTCACTACGGGACCGATTAATGCTTTTAATGGCTCTAGTAATGGGAAGAGTTGTTATTGTTAGACAGTCCAGCTGATGTTGCTGGGAGACTCTTTGCTTAGTTGTGTTTGCAGCTTCTCAGCATCATATTTAAGCTAAAAACAGGAAGCAGTCGGGTTAAAGCTGTGTGACTGACCGTCTCTGTGGTGTATGTGGGTCACAGACCCTCCCTGTTGCTCATCGATTAGTGATTTGGTGATCGCTCGGGAAGGCAAGTCGATTTCTCTGCTACCTTCCAGCTACAAATCTTTATACATTTGAATCTCTGAACTCTTTTACCAGATAATCACGTTGGATTCCCAGCTTGAAATGTCCAAAACTTTGGCAGTGGACTAGTTTTTAGTGCCAGTATTCATTTAAAACATTCATTGGATGGAAATGTGAGTAGATTAACTTTCCATAAAACATTCAGTGACTTTTTGGGTTATGTAACTGCAGCTGGGACTCAATTATTTCTGTTACCAACGTCGCCTGAATGGGTGGAAATGAGTGTTTAAAGACTGATTGGTTCGCTGTGCAGAAATTAAAAAAACATACACAGCTGACCTCAAAATGCCTTCATTGATTCACTAAAGCAAACAGTGGATCCATGTAAGCGGCAGCCATACCATCTATCTGCTAAATGGTATGCAGTTCCAGTTGTTTTTCATTTCTATAACATGTTATTTCATTACTGTCTTCTTCCATCTTCCTCGATCCTTTCACCTCACTGCTCATATCTCTTGAACCTTGTGCGCCTAATTTTCCCTCTTTGGACCCACCTTTCCAATCTCCATCCTGGATATCTTCTCCACCTGTTCCCTCTGTTGTGAATGGAGATTGCAGAGTGCAGTGTAGCTCCCATTGCGATGGAGGACAGTGACCATGAGCCCTCCTCTTCGTCAGACGAGCAGGACTCCTGCCCGTCATCGCCCAATCAGATCAGGCACCACAATGCTGCACAGGTACACCAGGGAAGCTTTCTGAGGGTCACGCTTTAGAGTAGCCTAGTCAAAGTCTGCGCTTAAATCTGATTTATATTGTGTGGTATGACCTTCACCATGCCATTCACATTCACATTTATCTAAAACAGATTTGCAAAGAAAAGAAAAAAAACGTTTTCCTCCACAGTGATGTTAAAAACTCATCGACAGTTACCACAATCAGAGAATAGTATGGACAAGGATAAACTTGAGGAGTCCATATAACCTTCAAATGAACAGTAACATTTTCCTCAATTTAGTTTTATAACTCATAGTTGGAAATTAAATTAAGGTAACGTGCAAGGAATTATGATCCACTGAGAGAAATTAGTGCTGCTGATTTTCACCCAAACCTTTCAGCTTTGTGATAAAAGAGCAGCGAAGTGTCCCAACATTTGGCTTGTTGCTCTTGTAGTTAAAGGCTAATGTTCATGTTTGTACCAGCGAAGGCTTTTCTTGTCTGCTTGTAAAAACACAAAAACTTAACAACCAGAAACATGTTGTTAAATAACCAGTTTGGCATTAAATGTTGGTTTTAATTTCTCTTCAGAATCTCTTTGTTTATGCCGTCTTTGTGAAACAACATAAACATAAAAATTACTCCATCTCTAAAACCTTGTGCCCTCTTGGATCTCTGCACCTTTCCCTCTACTTTTGACACCATTTCCTCCCCGTACCTCTTTTTTTTTTCTTCCCCCATTTGTTTCTCTCCTCCTCACCCATCCACTCCGGCCTCGCTGTGTCTCCAGCATTTGAGCCATTCAGACGACTCCGAAGTGGAGACTTTAATGCACGACCCTCCGCATCACGGAGGGAACGGCCAAAACCACGAAGCTCACGATGCAGACGGCCAAGACCGGCCCGTCACCCCGTCACGTTTGCAGCCCCCCGTGGTGGGTCGAGCCCAGTCAGATTCAGGTTCAGATACCAGCTTGTCGCAGAGCAGAAGTGTGGAGTTTGACTTGCCGTCTCCCATCAGGCCGAGGAGCCCCTGGGCTCTGTTTGATCCGTACAGCAATAATGAGGTAAAACGAGCAGACTGGGTAAACTACGGAGCATAACTGACCTGCACAGCGAGCTGTGGTGTAAAAGCTGCGGGCTTTGAGGTGTTGATGCAGACGGCTGTTTTAAAATCAGTGTGCTGGTGTATCTGAAGAACAAGTCGGCCGTTGTACCCTGAAGTCATACGTTTAGTGATGTTGTTGACTAACTGGGAGCAGAAATCTCATTTAAAGGATGTGTTTTCTATTGAAACTTATTGCTAGAAGGAAACCTCAATTAATATTTAATAATGTATAAATTAACAAATCTAAAGGAAATAAACAACATTTACATTAATCTTACCCTTTGTTCTAATCTAAATTTGACTGAATTAGTTTACATATTGTGTTTATAAAAATCATCTATCCATATGTTTTGTTTTTCCTTTTTCTTTTACTCTTGCTAGTTGTTCCAGTGCTGTTAGGATGTACAAAGAATATAACATTCGTCATACATACAGTAATAAAAATAAGAAAATAAAATACATTTCGGTATATCTGATGCTGTGTTCACGTACAACATAAATGAGTTGTGTCCCAACACTCAGCCCTGAGGAACCTCATGAGTCATGATTCATAATCAACAACCTGACACGTGTTTCTTAAACAGCTTTTTGTCCTTTCAGCCTCTTTCCTCCAAACAAAACATTTTTTCTGAATTATTAAGGAGAATATAGCAAAAGATAGCTTTTTTTCTTTAGCTTATCGTAATGACACAGCTGTTGGACTTTTTGATCTTAAACAATCATGCCTCTTAATGTTTTTAATATTTTTCTAGTCTAATAATAATAACCTGCTTTTGCCGGGGTGTTTTTTTTTTTGCATTTTCTTTTCTCAGTTTTGAGGGTTTTTTTTTTTTTACAATCCTGATTAAGTTTTCTGTCTGCATTTACTTTTAGGACCCAGACAAGGAATATGTGGGCTTTGCAACATTGCCAAACCAGGTGCACCGCAAATCTGTGAAGAAAGGGTTTGACTTCACCCTCATGGTGGCTGGTAAATCCCGTATTTACACTCTTCTAGACATTCGATCCTAAGCCCACCTTTGACTGTGAAGCGCCTGCTAATCACAGCGTTTTGAGCCTCGCTGATTTCGTCTCTGTTGTTCTTTGTTTGAAGGCGAGTCTGGCCTGGGAAAGTCCACCCTGGTCAACAGCCTGTTTCTCACAGATTTGTACAAAGATAGGAAGCTGCTTAATGCTGAAGGTGAGTGAGCTGCAGCTTTGACCCCTGGGGCGTTTGTTGTGTTACGGCTGATATTTGAACTCTGTCCTCAGAGAGAATCACACAGACGGTTGAAATCACCAAACACACTGTGGACATAGAGGAGAAAGGTGTGAAGCTGAAGCTCACCATCGTGGACACCCCTGGATTTGGTGACGCTGTCAACAACACTGAATGGTACATTTAGGCTCTGTTTGGTAAGTAAAGGGATTAAAACGTCTTGTGCGCTCACTGGTCGTCTCTTTGGGTTGCAGCTGGAAGTCGGTGGCTGACTACATCGACCAGCAGTTCGAGCAGTACTTCAGGGACGAGAGCGGCCTCAACCGCAAGAACATCCAGGACAACCGCGTTCACTGCTGCCTTTACTTCATTTCACCCTTCGGCCATGGGTATGAGAACGCTGCTGGTCCCTGCTGTAGTTGGCTTGCTTGATGTTTGTTTTTTCTTTTCCTAGGGAACAAGAGCATTCTCCTAATGCAGCTCGACATGTTTATGTGACAGCCAGAAACCAAACAATGCTTGTTTACATCAAATAGAAAATGTAGAGTTCTTCAGGGTTCCTCCATAGTTCTGAAAAGTGTTGGACTTAGTATAAGCATTTTGAAATTCTCTTAATGCTGGCTTTTAATTGGTAGCTGACATGGAGGTTTTATCCACCCATCTCTTGATCCGTTGGTTCCTTCGATCATCATCATCCGTTTGTCCATCCAGACAGATAATCTGTGGAAAAAATCAAGCCTTCCTCTTTCTCACAGAGCTCCCGATGCTAACTACCATTGAGTCAAAAACAACCAGTCAGAGACAGGAGGAGGGCCTTGGCGCCGTCACCCTCCACCTCACTCTCTACTCTACAGTTGCCCACAAAGGAGCCTTGCTCAGGGTAGTTATCAAGGCCACCGATGACGGCGGATTAACAGTTTTTCTGTAATGACGAATTGTTTCTTCTCGATTATCACGTTGACCAGCGCGTACACGAGGGTCATTGACAGCTCTAAGACCTTCCTCCTGGCTCTGAATGGTTGGGTTTTTTCAAATAAAGTGACCTTTATTTGAAAGTGTTATTACAGGAAAGTAAGGTAATGAGAGAGAGGGAAGAACCTGCGACGGTCATGTCGAGGCCCAAGGCCTCCTTATGTGGGTTGTGCTTAAGCACCACATCACCCCCTCTGATTGGTTGTATTTGACCATAAGCAGCGCATTTCTTCAGATGGGAATAGTGACACTGAATTCCTTCAGGAGGCGTCAGATCCTGTGTGGTGCTTTCACATCGATGAGCTGCTTTTGCTGATTCGGTGCTTTGAATCACATTTGTTCACTCTCACTGTTCCACTTCGCTGTGCTTCTCATTGACCAGACCTCCAATAAAACAATCCTACAGGGCTTTACAGACTTAAAGGTGTGGAGAAAGGGCTCCCTCTGCTGGTTAGTGACAGCAATTACTCATCAGATGCCACTCCATCTGTCTATTGATACTAGACATTGGGTTTATCAGACATGTAAAATACAAATGTATATACTTTGGTGCACATTTAGAGGGAACTGCAGAGTAGATGGACGTTACAGGCATCGTCTGTAGCAGAAAATCATCCTGAAGTTGTTTCATAAAACGTGCGGTTGCTAAACGACAGATCGGTGTGTTTTCTGCTCCTTGCAGCCTTCGGCCCCTGGATGTCGAATTCATGAAGGCTCTGCATGAGAAGGTCAACATCGTACCCATTCTGGCCAAAGCCGATACGCTCACCCCGAGCGAGGTCAAGAAAAAGAAAATCAAGGCAAGACCATCATCATCAGTAGATCTGAACACCGATGGTGAAATTACGTGAGGTCATCCTGGTGTTTTTATCCATAGCGATGCCTAAATCCTTACAGCCAATCGCATGTTGTCCCCGCAGATCAGAGAGGAGATCGAGCAGTATGGCATCAAGATCTATCAGTTCCCAGACTGCGACTCCGATGAAGATGAAGAGTTTAAGCAACAAGACCTTGAGCTGAAGGTGAGAGCCAAACCTGGGAGCAAAAAACCTGCCGAGTTATTAACAACCTGCACTCTAACTGCGAGTATTTTTTGTTTTTTGCTTCTTTCTTTTGTTTTGTTTTTTTAAGGAGAGCATCCCTTTTGCAGTAATTGGCAGCAACACGGTGGTGGAGGCCAAAGGGAAGAGGGTGAGGGGCCGCCTCTACCCCTGGGGCATCGTTGAAGGTAATTCAACTAAAGGGGTTTCTAGTGACAAACATGTGACTTAAAATGAAGCTGAGCTCGATGGTTCCTCTGTTTCAGTGGAGAACACCGCCCACTGTGACTTCATCAAGCTGAGGAACATGCTGGTCCGCACACACATGCAGGACCTGAAGGACGTGACCCGGGAGACTCACTACGAGAACTACAGAGCCCAGTGCATCCAGAGCATGACCCGCATGGTGGTCAAGGAACGCAACCGCAAGTACGTTCGCTGAGCGCTGTCAGCCATGACGCTGCATGGCGTGGCGGATAAAAGCCAACCCACGTCTCTCTCTCTGCAGTAAGCTGACCAGGGAGAGCGGCACAGACTTCCCCATCCCCACCGCCCCCGGAGCGTCGGAGAGCGAGAAGGAAAAGCTCATCCGAGAGAAAGACGAGGAGGTACGGACCGCCGGCCGCGAGCCGGAGTCGCATCCCGACCCAGAGCGCGAGTCTCAGCATGGCTCTGAGCACCATGAGTCCCCAGACCTCCAGGCCAGCAGAGGAACGAGCTCAGATCTGAAAGCTGACCAAGCCCTCTGATGACCATTAGCTCACATAACGTCTTTATCGTCTGAGCCAAGACTGAAGGAGATATTTATGCAGATATTTGCACTTTCAGGAGGAAAGTAGTCACAAAATGGCTGTTGAGTTACAGACAGATTTATTTCTGAGTCAAATATAAGTCAGAGGAACTAAAAACCTCACAACTATTTAATCATCAGAATAAAATGTTCAGGAAAATAATAGATTTTACACCATGAATACACTATATATGTTGATTTTTAGATGGATTCGTGTTTCAGGGTGGTTCTGGCCACAAGTTTATATTCACTCATCACTATGGATGTTGTACTAATCTGGGGGTTTTATTTAAATCATTAGTTTTACATGGTGGATTTATAATGAAATGAAAAATAAGACACAATTTGAAATTACACACACAAGCTCAAATTTATACTGACACATCTAATATTTGGTTAGATGTTTCCTCGCAGGTTGCGGGGAAGTTGGAACAGTTTTTGTTGCCGTCAGCGAACTTCTAGTATCACTGCCTGAGTCTGTTTGTTTGTTTTGTTTTTATTTTTATTCTAGTATTAAAAAGAAAAGGTCAAATTAATAATAATAATCCTGATGAAGAGTGTACAAACCTCACGACAAACGAGATCAATCTCAGGATATTATTAGTCAAGTCTGGATTATTTATTGAGTAAAACAGAAAAATTCACTTTTAAAAGAGTGAAGTAAAGCACCAGTTATAGTACAAACAATATTTATTAATAAATGTATCTGTTATTAAAGATGTCTTCATCACAATGTTCCTAACCTTTCAGTTTTTGCAAACCAAATATTTTATCTTTGACCGTCATGCAGTCGTGAATATTAACAGCAGATAATGTGTAAATGATAATGTTTCGTTATCCCTCTCCTTCCTTCGTTTAACCCTGAGAAATCTATTTATCATGAAAATAAAGAAGATTTTTTTTCCTCATTTCTTTTTATTTCCTTATGAAAGGCATGTTTTATAAGAACATAACTGCAGACTCCCTGCAGCTCTCATTAATGTGTTGTCACATCAACACTCCTGCTGGGAAACCAGGCGGAGGCGCCGCCGCCTCCTCTCGGCCCGTCCCAGATCACGTGATCCCCCCCGATCACATGATCTTCCCGGTGTTATCGATTAGTTGTGTGTGCAGTCATGCAGATGAAGCTGACATCCTCCTCCTCCTCTCCTCACAGCTGCGGCGGATGCAGGAGATGCTGCAGCGGTACCAGGATCACTTGATCACCCAGAAGGACGGATGTTAACGAAAGCCTCGGCACGTTTAGAAAAGAAAAAACACAGAGAGAGAAAACACCCAGACGTCCTTCATCCCTCACCCTGAACACTGAGATGCTGGGTGTGTGCGCGTGTGTGTGTGTGTGGGGGTGTGCGTGTGTGTGTGTGTGTGGGGGTGCGCGTGTGTGTGTGTGTCTCTCAGCTCATCAAGCATGCGATTCACCAGCCGGGTGAGGAGACGGTAAGACCTCAGAGACTCTCTCTGCTGAATCTAACAAGCACCTGGTTACATATCAGAACTTTAATTCTGATCACAAAGGTTAATGAGGTTCACATCAAAGTGGCCACATCACTTTCCTCATGTCGTTATTTTCTCTGTAGATCGTCCTGCATGTTCTTTTTACTTTTTATACGTCTTCCATATTTCTGTTTAATCACACCCAACCACACTCCTTCACTTTGTATGGGTAATATTGATTTAGTCTCCTCTGCCACTCATGTTGTTATTGGTTCGTTTTTTTATGTATATTTGTTGTTTGAGTGTCTACATATTTAATTTTGTTCTCACCTCCAACGCCTCGCCTCGCGACTTCACGGATGGTTTCTGCGTATTGGTGACTTTGCATATTTACTTACTGATATGAAATGTCAGCAAATGGCTTCCACAGTCATTAGCAGTTCTGGTAAAGATGAGCAAAAACATAATTTGAATTGATTTATTGATAGCTTTTCAAATCACAGATATGTGGAAACTTGATGTTAGCAATCAGAGTATCTGTGGTGCTTCAAAATAAATAGAGACCCAGTGAATTTATTAAAATAATAATGAAGTTTGGATTTTTCTGTTTTTGTTCTGAGTAGTATTGGGCCACTAGGATAAGAGGTGTTTTTATTTTAAGGCTTTTTACACCTGCAGCAGGGCTGCTAATGAACGTGGAGGACACTGTGAATCATTGATTTACTTTGCAGTTTATCTGAAGTCGTTTTGTGTCGGCCCAGCATTTAGAGCATGAGGTGTGATGGCTGCAGTGGACGGTGTATTTATTTCTGCATGCAGTTTTCTAACAACGAGCTCAGACTGCAGGTTTGCTTAATGAACTTTGGGGTTTTTTTGGAAAAAATGTCAGAAACAATGTGGTGTTTTTTTAATGGTTTGATTGGATTTAGTGATGTTTTCTTCCTTTAAGGTAACTGTTTAGTTGGGGGACAGTAAAAGTTAACATTAGTCCTTAATTATTAAATTTGAACTTATCTTACAAAGCATAATTTTGGGTTTAAATGTTTTGACATTCCTCTTGCTTTTGTCAGTGATATTATATTTCTGTTTTTTAAATTTGTTTTGTATTAAACCTCTGTTATTTTATGTTTCTTGGAATATATTTATGTATTAAATTTATACGTTGGTTTTGGAGGAAAACATGAATTATAATGTAATAACTTTACAGTTATATTGTAATAAAATATTTTGAAACTCTCCGTATTAAAAATCTTATTTCTGTGCTCTTAAAATACTTTTTTTTTTTTCAAATCAAAATACTTTTATTTTGGTATCTGAGATCAACAATTGTAAGGTAAAATAAACAAAAATCAGCTGCCATAGTTTTGGTTGGAATCGGTTCCAGTTCAACATGACTTCAGACAAGACTCATGTAAGTGGCGTCCTTTTTGTTACTTAAATTTAATGATGATAAAACTGATTTATATAAACCCTGGTTTGCTTTTCTGAAGTAATTGAAGTAATTTGGTGTCACCTTGAGAATTTAATGATGAAAGGATGTATCACCATGATGGAGCCTCTACCGTGCTTTAATGGAGGCAGGCTGGTTGATCCATAGTGCAGGTCGAGCTTCTTTTTTTATCGTCTTTTATAACTCAACAGCAGGTCCAACTTTCCCACATTTATGACAGTTAAACTGAAATTAATCCTCCCATTTTAGGAAGTAATGCCTTAATTTAATCAAAATTAAATAGATTGTTGAATTTAACATTTAATTTCCCCTACGGAAGTATTTTTGAATTCAACTAATTCAATTCAGTTTATTTATATAGCACCATTTCCATACACTCTACCGAATGATGAAGGACAGTAACTCTGGATATTCAGTAAGAAGTTGATGCATTCAAGTACAAATGGTTCAGTTCAAACAGTGTGTACATTTTATTTCTGTTCATTTTGATCAGTTGAGTAACTCCTCCCCCCTGATCAGGATTGTTTGGTATGGTCCAATATCCCTGACCGTCGTTATACAATGGAAAAGAAGCAAAACATTTGTAAACATAATAGAATTTATTTTATAAATTTTATATTTGACATTCTTTAGATCTATATGCAGTCCAACATTTACAAACTTATATACACCTTGAACTTTCTCCATAGGGAAAAACACACCAGTACTCTGTTGCTTCTTCAAGTACATTTATCCCTGTGAATTTTCCGGTTAGTTTTGCAGCGCAAACAATACAGTTGACCAAAAATCATTTGCATATAGTAATGACACTGGGGGAAGTTTTGTTTTATTTTTGTCCTGGAAAAGGAAAACAAAACGTCCCTGCGGTAATATTACAAAATACAAAAACATGAGGGCGAAATCTGTTAAAAGTGGCCAAATGTGACACCGGAGGTCTGTGTGGTCGTCGCCACCGTTATATACAGCAATATTTCAATTTTTTTTTTAACATGGTCCCAGTGGAAAACAATTAGAAAATTTACAATAAACACAAATTATTCATCGGGACAAATAAGCAACAGTAAAAATTCAGCTGTAAATGTTTCACTCTACATATATTTTAGTAACGTGATCTTGACGTCTGTGACGCGTCTCCCCCTCCCCTCCCACAGATCAGTACATTCAGGTTGAGAGAGCTGCGTGTCGCCGCACTCACAGTAGAAATGTTCACAGTGCAGGCTTTGTTAAAAGACGATTATTCCCATGTCAGAGTAGTCGCTGTGGATTAATGTGTTTCTGTTGAGCATCAGTATTTCTCATGTGGTCATAAAAATATATAAACCAGGCTGCTGGGTAGTTCGACGCAGCGACTGATTCTATTTGGCAAAAAATATTTGGTACTCTAAGCAGTAACAAAAACACAACTCTACATGTGTACGACTGCAAGGTAACAGCGAAAACTTTGATTGTCGAAACCAAAACTGCACATTATTTTACTATAAGAGGGCCTTATCTGGTTATTATCCTTCAGTATATTCATGATCGGAGTGGTTTTACACCGCACTGACAGGAGGGGGCGCTGTAGCCGTGCGCAGCGTCAGCACCGACTCCAGCTGTGGTGCAGAAGGTATAGTCCGGTCCAGGATTTCGCTCCAGCCCTGCAGCATGTGCTGCTGCTGCTGCTGCTGCTGCTGCTAGAGGAGGAGTTGCTCTAAATCAGAGTCCAGCTCGGATCATGATGTGAAAACATCTTCTGCTTCTGTCTAAAAAAAGCACATGCACCCGTTTGCTTTGGGCGCATGCTGATGACCTCATGCAGCCCTGATTGGCTCCCTGCTGGCTGTCGGTCTGCAGCGTCCTGCCCTGCTGATCCCAGTCCTGGACCGCTTCCCGCCTCGGCTCTTTCCGCGTCTCTCACGCCAGCTTCAGAGTGCTGATGGGGAAGGAGGGCATCGTCACCATGGTGACGGGGTTAAGCACCGTCTGACCCATGAGCTGAGGGTGGTGCGCCATCATCTGTGTGCTCACCGCCGCCTGCTTGCTGACGATGGCGGCGGCTGTGGCCTGGGTGGAGGAAGTCCCGTTGACGTGCGGGTGGGCGAGGTGGCCCACCACGGCCGGCGGCGTGACCGCTACCGGCTGCGGGTAGAGGGCCGGGATGTGCTGCCCCAGGTGGGCCACCGGGTGAACGGTGATGTGGCCGATGGGCTGAGGACTGGGGGCCAGCTGCACGGAGCTGCTGGTGGTACAGGGGGCAAGGGTCACGTGTTTGGGGGCTCCTCCGTGGAGAACGTGGTTCACTGCCTGGATGACGGAGGGGTGGGAGACCGAAGCGTGGGCGATGACCGTAGGATGCAGGCTGGTGGCGGCCTTGACAGAGGGAGGACTGGGAGCGCCGGATGCCAAAGCGGGGAGGATGGGAGCGGCTACTGGGTTCAGTGGGAGGGGCTGCAGCAGGGGGGCTTTGTTCAGGGTGGAGATGTGCTGGGTGATGATGGAGGCGGTGGTGACTGGGGTCGCAGCTGGAGTCTGGGTGACGAGCTTGAGCAGCTCGGGCTTCATGGCGTGGGGCGCAGCGGGCGAGGCTCTCTGAGCCGACTCTTCCTCCAGGTCTTCCTCCATTCCTTCCTCACCCTCTGGAACAACAACAGCAACGCTCACCGTCAGTCTCGGGAGCATCATGCTGGGATTTATCACGAACACAAAGTAGAACATGAATGTAAAATGGAAGGAAGTTGTGTACTTGTATTTAGCCCCTTCAGTCTAAACCAGGTAAAACCTGTTGGCTGCAGTGACAGCCTCCAAACAAACATATTAATATGATTTGATCTATTGATAATATTGAAGCTCTGGCTTTGTGTTTGAAAGTGTTGTACTGCTGGAGCGACTTCAGTCTGACTTAATGTCTTCAGAGATCTGAAAAAGCTGCACAGACGCCTCCGTCCAACCTGACGGAGGTGGAGAAGAAGAACGGAGCAAACTGCCTGAAGACGAAGCTGAGCTGGAGGCTTCATATGCAGAGACATGAGACTGCAACAGCTGCTGAAGGTGGATCAACAAGTATTAAGAAAAGGCTGTGACATTTTCAATACATTTCCAAAAATCTCAACTATTTTTCCACACGGTCATATTGGGGTTCTTGTGTGTAGAATTTTGAGGAAAAAAAAAAACGACTGTAATTTTGTAGGAAGGCTGAAACATAAAACGTGATGAAGTGAAGCAGTGTGAATGTGGCGCTTTCCCTGCCTCTGGATCTCCTCAGCATAATGCTGCCTCCAGGTGGACTGCTGCACTATTTTCAGGTGATGAACAGATCAGTGTTCTTCACAGCATCCCACCGGGCTGCTGTGGGCCAGATGTGCTCACCTGAAGCGGTGGAGGTGGAGGCCTGGTCCTCCTCCGGCTGCCCCGTCTGTCTGAGGACGCGGTCGATCTCCACCACATCCATCCACTGGCTCACGTCGTTCTTCAGCTCCGCCAGCCGCTGCTGCGTGGCGATCTTCTCTCTGGCCAGCCGCTCCATGTCGTGCTCGTACTCCTTCTCTTTGCGCTTCAACGTCTGGAAACAGATGGAGGCGTCGGGTTGGTGAAGGCGGATCGATGGGCAGAGGCTCAGAGTTCGTACGCTTTTCCCACAGTCAAATTCAAACATGTTTCAAACTTTTCAAGCAACACACTTTGGAGATAAAACAATACAAATGAGCTGAAGGAGACAGTTTCATCCATCCATCCATTTTCTTCCGCTTATCCGGGGTCGGGTCGCGGGGGGGTGGCAGCTTAAGGAGGGAGGCCCAGACTTCCCTCTCCCCACCAGCCACTTCTTCCAGCTCTTCCAGGGGAACCCCAAGGCGTCCCCAGGCCAGCCGAGAAGACAGTTTCAATTCACTATTATATATCTTTTAATGCAATCATTATATATCGCATAATATATAATGATTGCATTATACAGTAGGGACAAGATAAACTAAAATATAACAAGATTTTGTGTTTGAAACGTCTCTTACATTTCAAATTACTTGGCAATCAGCAAGCAGAAATAACACTGATTCGGAGTGAAACAAGAGAAGTTTAGTCCGATTTAACCGGAGTGAGGAAAACAATGTAGGTGTATCTTTAAATATCTGGTTTCCACTACAAACATTTTCCAAATTTAGGCTTTCAACCAAATGTTAGATTGCACTTTAATCCCAAACTGTGTAGTTTGAATATCGAGCATTTTAAGGACAGAAGTCAAACATTTTCCAGACACTCAAAACCTTTTCTGAAAATCTTAGAAAATTCAAGCCTTTTTAAGGATTTCAAGCGTCTGTATGAACTCTGGGGATAAAGCTTGGTAAAATGAATAAATTATTACCACCACATCTGGCTTGGTGGGAAAATAGTCTCATTCTTTTTACTATAAATGAACCGAATTCACATTAGTGAAAAAGCGTGACTTATTGGCAGAATTAGCTGCTTTTTCTGGTGTAATAACTGAACAGATTACGGCCTGTGAGCAGCTTTGTGATAAAAGATTGTAAACACAGAGAGTAAAAAGTTTACCAGACTTTTAAGCTGATTGCTTAAAATTATTTGTTGTGCTGTGCAGGTGACAAAAATAAAGGAAGGAGGAGTAAGAAAGTAGGAGGCGCTTCCTGGCAGCGGCTCCTTGTGACCCAATTCGCCTTCACCAGCTGAGTGAGCTGGACTTCCCTGTCCAGGAGGAAAACACATGACAACCTGACCACACATCAAATGAAAGTCAGGACAACCAGAAACCCTCAAGGAAATTAGCTTTAACGAAAGACTGAGCCCAGCATGACAAGACAAGCCCAACTATATTATTATAATATTTTGAAATTGAGGACTATAATTAGTCGTGCTTTTCACCAGCGTGGCTCCTTTATCCAACACGCGCTCTGGTGAGGAGGGAAGTGGCTCTGCGAAACCTAATGACTCAGGATCATAAAGCCAGTTTCTCCAGGGGTGGACTTCCTGTTCACGTCCGCAGGGTGAATGAGAAAAAGGAAGGTTGTGTGTTTGGGGGGGTGGGTGGGGGTGCTGTGTATGAAGCAGCAGCAGCATGAGGTGGGAAAGGTTTGCGCTGGCCCGCTCTCTGCACACGTCCCACAGCACAACGCTGCACATGAACACAAATAGCAGAGGGGAACAAAAGGCGGGCCAAGTGTGAGTCGGCACCTGTCTCACTTTAGTCCTGATCCAGGATTAGAAAAACACGGGCCGAACACCCTGAGGCTTTGCTGTGCCGCTCCGCAACGAGGCCGTCACTGAAGCACATGGACAGAGTTCCTGTTTCTGGTTTTTAAAGCTACAAACAGGAATTCACTGTTAAGTAATAATAATGACAGACTCCCTTTCAGTACAGCTTTTCACCTGTAAAGATCCTATTGAATTATTATTTGATCAGAATAAAATCACCCTCCTAAAGCCAGGCCTCTAAACACACATGCTTCTTGTGACCTCTTGTGACGTGGTTTAGATTAGAACATTGCATTGCCAATAAAATACATGGGACGTGGTTTTTGAAGAGAACCAAGATGGGCTGGAATGATCTTATTGGCAAAGATCTACAAAAAACCGATGGGCTGTTAAATGTGATCCATCAGTTTGATTTACGAGAAAAACTCTCAAATGCCTCAACGTTCTACATTATCCAACTACTTTTAATATATATATA